>CAUYPK010095807.1:0-18350 GCA_963574355.1 Loris lydekkerianus | reverse complement strand
AATTGTTGGGCCCTGCCATGTGCCTGAGGCCTAGTGCAACTTCCCGAGCCTGACTAGAAGCAGATCCATTGAGCTACTTCCGTGTAGCAATGACTCAGCAAGGCCCGGCCTGAAACTGCCTCTACCTAGATACAGCCAACGTGGTACCATGCCATTAGCCCAACCCTGTCACACACCTCATCCCCCACCCCTTCCCCACGCTCTATATAAGCGACTGCTCAATGCAATAAAGTTGAGTTCCTGCTTAAAAAAATTAATTAATTAATTAATTAAGAAAAAAGAAAAATTAAAAACAACAAATGCATATTCATTATAAAATAATAAAGTAGGCTGGGTAGAATGGCTCACACCTGTAACCCTAGCACTCCGGGAGGTCAAAGTGGGAAGATTGCTTGAGCTCAAGAGTTCGAGACCCAGCCTGAGCAAGAACAAGACCCCATCTCTACAAAAAATAGAAAAATTAGCAGGGTGTGGTGGTGGGTCCCTGTAGTCCCAGGTACTCACCTCGGTTTGAGGTTGCTGTGAGCTATGATGATGTCACTGCACTCTACTCTAGAGTAGGATGACAGAGACTTTGTCTCTAAGAAACAAAAACGAAGAATAAACACAGATAATCTACTAAAAGAAAAAGCAAAAATCAGTTGAGTATGATGTGATGGCTCACACCTGTAATCCTAGACTTTGAGAGACCAACACTGATCACTTGACACCAGCAAGTTTGAGACCAGCAGTTTGAGACCAGCCTGGACAACATAGTGAGAGCCTGTCTCTACTGAAAAATTAGCAAGGCATGGTGGTGCATGCCTGTAGTCTTAGCTGCATAGGAGGCTGAGGTGGGAGGATTGCCTGAGCCCAGAGTAAAAACCCATCTATGGAAAAATAAATAAATAAATAAAAATCACCCATAATTTCACAATACAGAAATATCTATTAATACCTTGATATAAAGTCTTCCAGGTGCATACATACACACAACTATGCACCCACTTCATGAACAGGAAAACTGAGACCCAGAGAGGTTAAGTAACTTGCTCAAGGATAAGAAGTTGCAGTCACTTGCTGTGTGAGCTCAGATTGGTTACTTTCCCTCTCTGTATATAGGCCAGTGAGATGGAGAGAGTGAAGTATGGCACCGAGCAAGCCTTAACAGGAAGCAGCTTCTGTGCAGTTCCTGAAACAGTGCACTCCAGATCTCTACAGCTTTGTCTCCAGGAGCCATGTTTCCCCCAACCCCCCCAGGAGGGTTAGGAAAGAAATGTCTCTTCATTATGGTCAGCCATGCAGCCTGGTGACTGAATCAATAGACATGACAACTTGAGGGCAACCTGTGGCTCAAGTAGCTGGGTTCTGCTCAATGTGACACAGTGATTAATGGCCCAGGCAGGACTAGTACCCAGGCTTTCACCTGTCTGGTCTGTAGTGGGTTCCTGGCTCCTGGACCACACAGAACACCAGTAGCTCCCCCCCTCCTTTGCCTCCTGTCCCCAGCTGTGCCTGTCTGACTGTATGGATGCTGCCGCCAACTGGACCCACCCTCAGCTCCCACATGCCAGCCTGGCTTAGGCACTTCCCAGCTTGCAGGTCACCAGAGCTAGAGAAACAAAGGGAGAGTGAGACCTGCATCAAGTCTCTCTGAGTGCCAGGTCAGGAAGGACACTTTCCCTTCTCTTCAAGAATAAAGTCAAGAATAAAGTTCTTATAACCCTAGCACTCTGGGAGACTGAGGCAGGTGGATAGCTTAAGGAGTTCAAGGAGTTCAAGACCAGGCTGAGCAAGAGCAAGACTCCATCTCTACTAAAAATAGAAGAACTAGGGTGGCACCTGTGGCTCAGAGGAGTAGGGCACCTCCCCATATGCCGGAGATGGCGGGTTCAAACCCACCCCTGGCCAAAACCTGCAAAAAAAAAAAAAAAAAAAATTGTAGAACTAGTTGGGTATCGTGGTGGGCTCCTGTTAGTTCCAGCTATTCAGGAGGATTGCCTGAGCCCAGGAGGTTTGAGGTTGCTGTAAACTATGACGCCACAGCACTCTACCAGGAAGACTGTCTAAAAAAAAAGAAGTTCTTGTGTCTAGTGCTGAGAGAGGTAACTTAGCCTCAGTTAAATCTAGGGACACAGCCAGCCTGGTGTGATTCTAAGCCAGGTGCTTCTCCACTCTGTCGCCACCCTTTCCTTTTAGGTTTTTGTGGTTTTTTTTGTTTCGTTTTGTATAGACAAGAGTCTCACTTTATCACCCTCGGTAGAGTGCTGTGGCGTCACAGCTCACAGCAACCTCCAGCTCTTGGGCTTAGGTGATTCTCTTATCTCAGCCTCCCGAGTAGTTGGGACTATAGGCACCCGCCACAATGCCCGGCTATTTTTTTTTGTTGTTGTTGTTGTTGTTGCAGTTTGGCTGGGGCTGGGTTTGAACCTGCCACCCTTGGTGTATGGGGCCGGTGCCCTACTCACTGAACCATAGGCGCCGCCCTTGTTTTGTTTTTTGAGACAGAGTCTCAAGCTGTCACCCTGGGTAGAGTGCTATGTTGTCATAGCTCATAACAACCTCCAACTCCTGTGCTCAAGTGATCCCCTTGCCTCAGTTTTTCTATTTTTTTTTTTGCTATTGTTGCAGGGCTGAGTTTGAACCCACCACCCTCGGTATATGGGGCTGGCGCCCTACTCAGTGAGCCACAGGTGCCGCCCAGTTTTTCTATTTTTAATAGAGATGGGATCTTGCTTTTGCTCAGGCTGGTCTCAAACTCATGAGCTCAAGCAATCCACCCGCCTTGGCCTCCCAGAGTGCTAGGATTATAAATGTGAGCCACTGTGCCTGGCTTCCTTTTAGGTTTTTGTTGGTTTGCTGTTTGTTCATTTTGCTGGGCAATCTTTAAGACACAGAAAATGCCATACAGAGTAATACAACCCAAACACGCATTACCAGCTGAATGGATAAACCAATTATAGAATTTCCTTATAATAAAATACTAGTCCTCAGTAAAAAGAAAGGAACTACATGTATAATGCAACCTTTCTATGTATCTCGAAGGTATTGTGGTGAGAAAAATAAGCTGGACACAAAAGAGAACATACTATTTGATTCCATTAATATAAAATTCAAGAACAAAAAAAAATTTCAAGAACAGGCACAACTACCTTTAAAAATGGAGAGCATGGGCTGGGCATGGTGGCTCACACCTATAGTCCCAGCACTGTGGGAGGAATGTCTGAGCTCAGAGGTTTGAGACCAGTGTGAGCAGCAGTGAGCTAGAGTAAGGCTCCGTCTCTACTAACAACGTCAAAAACAGCCGGACGTTGTGGTGGGCGTCTGTAATCCCAGCTACTGGGGAGGCAACTGGAAAGAGCATCACCAGAGGAAGAACATTAAAAAAAAGAAGAAAATGAACAACAACAACAAAAAAGTACTTCAAACGAAGAAGAATGAACAAGCAAGCTGAAATTAAAAATAAAATAAAAATAGGTCAGTTGTGGAGAGACATAGAGGAGTTAAGTCCTGGTCTGCATGGAGGCAGGCGGCTCCTCTCTGGGACCCCTCTCTGGGTCTCAGCCGCCAAAGATCCTGTCGGGTAGGAAATACTAGCTGGACATCATGAGTGGCTGTCGAGTATTCATCGGGAGGCTAAATCCAGCGGCCAGGGAGAAAGACGTGGAGAGATTCTTTAAGGGTTATGGACGAATAAGAGATATTGATCTGAAAAGGGGCTTTGGTTTCGTGGAATTTGAGGATCCAGGGATGCGGATGATGCCGTATATGAACTTGATGGAAAAGAACTCTGTAGTGAAAGGGTTAGTATTGAACATGCTAGGGCTCGGTCTCGAGGTGCAAGAGGTAGAGGGTGGTACTCTGACCGATTTAGCAGTCGCAGACCTCGTAATGACAGACGAAATGCTCCACCTGTAAGAACAGAAAATCGGCTTATAGTTGAGAATGTATCCTCAAGAGTCAGCTGGCAGGATCTCAAAGATTTCATGAGACAAACTGGGGAAGTAACTTTGCGGATGCACATCGACCTAAATTAAATGAAGGGGTGGTTGGTGACTTAAAGAATGCTATTGAAAAACTTTCTGGAAAGGAAATAAATGAGAGAAAAATAAAATTAATTGAAGGCAGCAAAAGGCACAGTAGGTCAAGAAGCAGGTCTCGATCTCGGACCAGAAGTTCCTCTAGGTCCCGTAGCCGGTCTCGTTCCCATAGTTGCAAGTCTTACAGCCGGTCAAGGAGCAGGAGCCAGAGCCGGAGCAAGTCCCGTTCTGTTAGTAGGTCTCCTGTGTGTGACAAGAGCCAGAAACGTGGCTCTTCAAGTAGATCTAAGTCTCCAGCTTCTGGGGATCACCAGAGGTCCCAATCCTGATCAAGGTCCAGATCAGGCGGCAGGGGCAATTAAACTGTAAATAACTTGCCCTGGGGGCCTCTTTTAAAAACAAATTTCCAAACCATACTTGCTAAAAATTCTGGTATGTGCTTTTCTGTGGGGGTGGGGTTTGGAGGGGGTTGGGTTGGGTGGATATCTTTGTAGATGTGGACCACCAAGGGGTTGTTGAAAACTAATCGTATTAAATGTCTTTTGATAAGCCTTCTGCTAAAAAAAAAAAGAATGGAGAGCATGGCACTACAGTGAAATATGCAAATAAGAACAAATTCGTATAACAACTTAAATGTATGAGATGTTAGAGTTGACATCATAAACTGCTTTTGCTTTGAAATGACTATGGCTTCAGTAAAATCACATTTAAATTTAAAAAGAAGAAGAAGAATGGAGAGCAGAGCAGTGGTAGGTAAGGCAAGGCTCAGACTGATTCCAAACAGGCAGAAAGGGTGATAACAGATGGTGGAAATGTGCTGTGTTTTGATTGTGGTGGTGGTTACATGAATGTACATATCTGTCAAGAGTCCGCAAACGGTATACTTAAAATAGGTCTATTTTGTCATTTTAAAATATATCTCGGCTCAGCACCTGTGGCTCAAGCGGCTAGGGCTCCAGCACATACACCTGAGCTGGTGAGTTCGAATCCACCCCAGGCCCGCCAAACAACAATGATAGCTGCAACCAAAAAATAGCCAGGCATTGTGGCCGGTGCCTGTAGTCCCAGCTACTTGGGAGGCGGAGGCAGGAGAATAGCTTGAGCCCAGGAGTTGGAGGTTGCTGTGAGCTATGATGCTACAGCACTCTACCCAGGGCGACAGCTTGAGACTCTGTTTCAAAAAAAAAGGGTGGCTCCTGTGGCTCAAAGGGGTAGGGCACCGGCCCCATATGCCAGAGGTGGCGGGTTCAAACCCAGCCCCAGCCAAAAATAAATAAATAAAATAAAATATATCTCAATAAGGTTGATTTTAAAAGAAAATAATTCAAAAGAAATAACATCATCTAAAATAGCAATAAAGAGTTAAAAGGAACCATCAGAATGGGATAATAAATAATATATTCACTAACAGGGAACTATATAGCAGCAAAAATGAATAAACTAGATAGAGCATACACATGAATATAAACAAAACTCACAAACAGAAGACTGAATAAAAAGGCAAGTTCCAGAAGAATACATGCAATATGATGTTATTTGTTTAAAAATTAATCACATGTAAAGCAATTCCGTACATCGCTCAAAGGTTCTTATGTAGGTGAGTATAAATAAGAGCATGGGGAGTCCGGCACGGTGGCTCACGCCTGTAATCCCGGCACTTGGGAGACCAAGGCAGGTGGATAGCCTGAGCTCACAGGTTTGAGACCAGCCTGAGCCAGAGCAAGACCCCATCTCTAAAAATAGCTGGATATTGTGGCAGGCGCCTGTAGTCCCAGCTACTTGGGAGGCTGAGGCAAGAGAATTGCTTAAGCCCAGGAGTTTGAGGTTGCTGTGAGCTATGATGCTACGGCACTCTACCAAGGGTGACAAAGTGAGACTGTCTCAAAAGATAATAATAATAGTAATAAAGAACATGGGAATGATAAATACCAAATTTGAGAGAGCAGTTATCTCTTGGTGGAACAGGGAGGACTACACAGGGGATTTCAAGCCAGAATGATCAATCATTTTGTTTCTTAAACTGAGTGGAGGATAAAGCCAGCCGCATATGAATTTTAGAATTATTTATTTCTATAGCTGTGAAAAATGACATTGGAATTTTGATAGGGATCACATTGAATCTATAATATATGTTTTTCTTCTTATTGAGTTGTAACAGTCCTGGATACAAATCCTTAATTATCAGATACCTGACAGCCTCTTCTTCGGGAATCTCTGCACTTTCTGCGTCATCCTCACTTGCTGCTTCCACTCCATCAGCTGCTTCTTGCACGTTTACTCTGGTCTGTACTTTGGTCAGTATCTTTTGGAAAATGCTTCTGGGTTAGGTTTATTACAGGTTGCTACCTCATTATCCTTGGAACTTTCACAATCTATTCCTTTCTCTTCTGCCTTGGAAGACGGACTGTGCGCTGGGGCCAAAACATCATGCTCTTGGGTTGTGATAAACCCAACTTTCTTAAATATTAATACTTAATATTAATCATTTCTGGCTGAACTTTATACCAGGCAGAATTTATGCACAGGACAGCATTTAGAGCAGTGATTTTCTTTTTTTTTTAGAGACAGTGTCTTACTTTGTCGCCCTTGGTAGAGTGCAGCTCACAGCAACCTCCAACATCTGGGCTTAGCCGATTATCTTGCCTCAGCCTCCCGAGTAGCTGGGACTACAGGCACCCGCCACAACGCCCGGCTAGGGCATCAGGTGTTTTGTTTTGTTTTGTTTTGTTTTGTTTTGTTTTGTTTTATCAGGTTTTTGAATGGGCATGTCTTTGTCAATTTGCCAGTCACCAAAGGCATTACTTCTTCCTCAGTTGAGCTAGAGCAAAACAAGTGTGAAATGTTCTTTGGAAAAAAATTTTTTTTGAGACAGAGTGTGTCACCCTGGGTACAGTGCTGTGGCATCATAGCTCACAGCAACCTCAAATTCTTGGGCTCAAGTGATCCTCTTGCTCAGGCTGGTCTCGAATTCCTGAGCTGAGGCAATCCACCCCTTCAGCCTCCCAGAGTGCTAGGATTATAGATGTGAGCCATTGTGCCTGGCTCATCCACAACTTCTACTGGAACTTCACTGGATTCACCACACAAGATGTTCTGGGAGATCTTGTGTCACAGTTTAAATTTCTCGAGCCAGCCACTTGTTGCTAGGAAATCTGCTACCGCCAATACTAATTGCCAGAGATTCCGGCAATTAACTGCCCTCATTTGTTTGAACCAGCTTAATGTGGCTTTACAGACTTCATTGAGGCAAGTGTTCCTCCTTTTCTGTTAGAGTTCTCTGCTTTCCTTACCATACTTCTCCAGGTACTCATGTTTACGTTTTTGGATGTTGCTTACTGTGGTCTTGTTAACAGCAAAATGTTCTGCCATCTTTCTTTGGCTGCTGCTTTCCAGAAAATGTAGATCAATCTTTTCCTTCAATGTCAGTTCTTTGGAGTTCTTTCCTTTGGGCCATCATGTCCTAATTCACTGTTTTGGTAATTGTAGGTTGTACTTACAATTCAAACCAGTGTGTCATGTTGAAAAATCTTCCACCACACGTGATAAACAATAGGATGTTAGGCCTAATCCAACACCTGCTAATAATAATAAACAAAAAAAGGACTTATACTAAAGAAAAAATAATACAACTAAGGGGCAAAGTCCACACTTTCTACCCTTTGGTGGAGAGTTGACTCAACTGGTCAAGTTATGGAGGGTAAATTAATATTGTGTGTCACAGTCTAAGTGGTCAAAGTACAATTTACAGAGGTCAATATATAGAGGTCAGCCTTGCATTGAGTATATGTGGCACATGTCTGGTCTATGAAAAGTAGGTCAACTTAAGGAGGTGGTCTATATAGGAAGGTGGTCAACTATGGAGGTTCTGCTGTGTGTGTGTATATATATAAAAAAAAGTATATACATATACTTTTTTTTTTTTTTGAGACAGAGTCTCACTCAGTTGCCCTAGGGTAGAGTGCTGTGGCGTTATTGCTCACAGCAACCTTAAAAACTCTTGGACTCAATTGATCCTCTTGCCTCCTCAGTAGCTGGGACTACAGGCGCCTGCCGCAATGCCTGGCTATTTTTATTTATTTATTTATTTTAAAAGGCATTTTATTTAGACAACTAAAAACAATTAGATATTCAGAAGTGGCTATTTTTAGAAACCAGGTCTCACTCTCGCTCAGGCTGGTCTCCAACTCTTGACCTCAAGTGATCTGCCTGCCTTAGCCTCCCACAGTCCTGGGATTGCAGGTGTGAGCCACCTCACCTGGCCTTGCTGTATATTATTGTAGATACTTTTCTCTAGTCTGTGGCTTGCCTTTTCTTTTTTTTTTTTTTTTCCCCAGAAGTGTCTTTCTTTTCTTTTTTTCTTTGACAGAGTCTCAATTTGTCACCCTATGTAAAGTGCCATGGCATCATAGCTCATAGTAATCTCAAACTCTCCAGCTCAGGCGATCTTCTTGCCTAAGCCTCTCCATTATCTGGGACTATAGGCGCCTACCTGAGCTCAAGCGATCCTCCAGCTTTAGCCCCCAAAGTGTTGAGATTGCAGGCATGAGCCGCCTTGTCCGGCCTCAGAAGTATCTTTTAAAAAGCAAAAATTGGGGCTGGGGTGGTGGCTCACTCCTGTAATCCTAGGGTAGATGTCTGGCCCTTTCCCAGGATCAGTGTCTCCAGCCTGAAACCAGCCCTGTCCTTGCTGGAGCGTTACCAGAGTCCAGGAAGCAAATAGTATAGGAGAAGGCAAGAACGTTGGGACCAGACCAGGCTGGACTGCAGTTTCCACTTGGCAACTGACTTGCTAGGTGATCTTGGAGACCTCACTTAGCCTCATCTGTAAGATATATGAGCATTCAGTAAAGGTTAGTTCTGTTCTTCCTTCTACTGTGCTGAGAGCAAGGATTGGGTCACACATTGGCTCCACATACAATAAAACTGTAGCCTTTTTCTACAGAAGACTGTTAGTAAAGTGTGTCAATCCCGTGACTAAAATGACTACAATTGCTTTTTTTTTCTTGACCTGGGCAAGCCTGTTTCCTTCTCTAAGCCTCAATTTCCTTGTCTTTTAAATGGGGATAGTAATACCTAAGTAACCACAAGAAGACTTATCATTTACTGAGTATTTGTAATGTGCCAGACACTGCATCGAATGCTTTATGGGTGTACTGTCATTTAATCATCACAATAGGCCTATGAGCTAGGTGCTATTTTTATCCCATGTCCTACAGAGGTCACTGAGACCCAAAGAGGTGAAATACTTTGTTCAAGAGTCACCCAGCTGCCAGTGGCAGAGCCAGGAAGTGAATCTTGCTCTGTAATACTCTAGCCTAGGATTTCTCAACTAATTGACATTTTGAGGCAGACAATTCTTTGTTATGGGGAGAAGTCCTGTGCATTGTAGGCTAACTGTACAGCAGTACCTTTGGCCTCTGCCTAACAGATGCCAGTTGTATCCATCCTTCAGTTGTGACAACAGAAAATGTCCCCTAGTAAGCAAAATCACCCTCAGTTAAGAACCCCTGCTCTGGCTGGGCACGGTGGTTCATGCCTGTAATTCCAGCACTCTGGGAAGCTGAGGAAGATGAACTCATGAGCTCTGGAGTTTGAGACCAGCCTGAGCAAGAATGAGATCCTGTCTCTACTAAAAATAGAACAACGAGGGCAGTGCCTGTGGCTCAGTGGGTAGGGCACCAGCCCCATATACTAAGGGTGGCGGGTTCAAACCTGGCCCTGGCCAAACTGCAACAAAAAAATAGTTGGGCGTTGTGGTGGGCGCCTGTGGTCTCAGCTACTTGGGAGGCTGAGGCAAGAAAATCACCAAAGCGGTGCATCTTACAAGGGTACATGTGAAACTTAGTAAATGTAGAATATAAATGTCTTAACATAATAACTAAGAAAATGCCAGGAAGGCTATGTTAACCAGTGTGATGAAAATATGACAAACGGTCTATAAAACCAGTGTATGGTGCCCCATGATCGCATTAATGTACACAGCTATGATTTAATAATAAAATAAAATAAAAAAGAAAATCACCAAAGCCCAGGAGTTGGAGGTTGCTGTGAGCTGTGACACCATCACACTCTACCGAGTGCAATAAAGTGAGACTCTGTCTCTACAAAACAAACAAACAAAAAAATAGAACAACTAGCAGGGCATTGTAGTGAGCGCCTGTAGTCCCAGCTACTTGGGATGCTGAGGCAAGAGGATCTCTTGAGCCCAAGAGTTTGAGGTTGCTGTGAGCTGTGATGTCGTGACACTCTACTGAGGGTGACAAAATGAGACTGTCTTAAAAAAAAACAAACCCAAAAAACCCACTGTTCTATAGTCCACAGTCCTAGACAATGTCTTTCCTCTGTAATACAATGGAGCTAAGGAAGTTTCTTTCCCCCTAAGGCTCAGTAAAGGAAATCAACTGTAGACAGCTACCGTACTAATGGGAACACTGTTTCATATCTCTTATGGGCCTGTTTCCACATACAAAGTGCCTTCTCAGACATTATTTTGTCATTTTGTCCTAAGTAAGAGATCATATGGGTGAAAGTGTCTAGCACAGTCCCTGGCACATACAAGATAAAATCCTAATTTCCTTTCATTGGCTAGACAAGCAATGGAGGTTAGCAAGGTTCTGACTATTCCAAGGATAACACAGCTGATAAGGGTATATTGTCAGTCATTTGTTATATTAATTTGCCTGTTAATTATTGTTTTCAACTCTTTTTCTATAATCCTAAAAAGAATTTCTTCTTTCACTGGAAAGAATAAGGCAAATCAGAAGAATCTTAGCATCTTTCTTTGCTAGAGTCAAACAGATATCACAAGCTATCTAGTTTAATTCCTTAGAGCTTGGTTCTCAACCCTAATTAGGGTTGCCAGATGAAATACAGGATGAGAAGATAAATTTGAGTTTCAGATAAACTACAAATACTTTTCATTTTGTTTTGTTTTTTGGAGACAGGTTTTTTTTGTTTTTTTTTTTTTTTGAGACAGAGTCTCACCTTGATGCCCTTGGTAGAGTGCGTGGCATCATAGATCACAGCAAACTCAAACTCCTGAGCTCAAGTAATCCATCCACCTCGGCCTCCCACAGTGCTGGGATTACAGATGTGAGCCACCACACGTGGCCTGGAGACAGGATCTTAGTCTATTGCCCAGGATAGAGTGCAGTGGCCTGATCAACGTGGCCTGGAGACAGGATCTTATTCTATTGCCCAGGATAGAATGCAGTGGCCTAATCACAGTTCATTGTAGCCTCAGCTCCTGGGCTCAAGTGATCTTCCTGACTTGCCTCCTGAGTAGCTAGGACTATAGGTACATACCACCACACCTAGATAGTTTAAAATTTTTTTATAGAGACAGGGTCTTACTATGTTGCCCAGACTGGTCTTCAACTGCTGGCTCAAGCAATCCTCCCTGGGCCTCCGCAACTGCTGGGATTACAGGTGTGAGCCACTGTACTTGGCTGAATGCCCTCTTATACCTGCTCTTGGCTCCCTATACTTCTTCCTGGTGCTTATCATAGTTGTAATTGTATAATAATTGGTGTACTTATTTGTTTGAGATTTATCTTTTCCACTATTCTCTAAGTGTCATACAGTTGGGAACATGCTTTTTTTTTTTTTTTTTTTTTTAAGACAGAGTCTCATTTTGTTGCCCTGGGTAGAGTGCTGTGGCGTCACAGCTCACAGCAATCTCCAACTCTTGGGCTTAAGCGAATTCTCTTGCCTCAGCCTCCTAAGTAGCTGGGACTACATGCACCTGCCACAACAGCCTGGCTATTTTTTCGTTGTAGTTGTCTTTGTTGTTTGGTAGGCACGGGCTGTATTTGAACCTGCCAGCTTTGGTGTATGTGGCCGGTGCCCTAGCTGCTGAGCTACAGGTGCGAGCCTTTTTTTTTTTTTCTTTTTAAGAAATAGATGGTCTTGCTCTGTCACCCAGGCTGAAGTATAGTGGTATCATAATAGGTCACATAGCCTCCAATTCCTAGGCTCAAAGAATCTTCCTGCCTCAGCCTCCCAAATTGCTGGGATTATAGGCATGAAGCACTATGCTTAGCTCAGAACATGGCCTGTTTTGTTTACTGACATATAATTATGGCTCAAGAAACATTTGTTGATGAATGAACATCCTTTCCAACCACAATGTTCCAGGAAGTCTTTTCACAGTCACATCCTCCTCCTTCCACCCTCCACCCTGGCTCACAGAAGCAGATATGTATATATATTTATTAGGTTGGGTCCTCTTTTTCTCTCAGGAACTGATGTTGATGTTGAAAGAGAATAATCTGAGGGTGAAAGGAGACTCCCCCAGTAAAAGATAAAGGCCTTTCTCATATCTATAGCCAGAAATTCCTTCTCCCCTAACTCCTAACTGGTGGTATCTTGCTTTTTTTTTTTTTTTTGAGACAGAGTTTCACTATGTTGTTCTTGGTAGAGTACTGTGGCGTCACAGCTCACAGCAACCTCAAACTCTTGGGCTTAAGTGATTCTCTTGCCTCAGCCTCCCGAGTAGCTGGGACTACAGGCACCCACCACAATGCCAGGCTATTTTTTGTTGTAGTTGTCATTGTTGTTTGGCAGGCCCAGGCTAGGTTTGATTCTGCCAGTTCTGGTGTATGTGGCTGGTGCCCTAGTTGCTGAGCTGGTATTTGGCTTTCTAATCTGCTCTAAACTCAGCCAATAGCTAAGGGGTCAGTAATAAGATTTAACACAAAAGTACAATACCAGTTAATAACTAAGGTGTAGCAAATAGCTAAGCTATTAAGTACTAAGGCATAAACTAGGCTGGGTGTGGTGCATCACGTTTGTAATCCCAGCACTCTGGGAGGACAAGGTAGGTGGATTGCTGGAGCTCACCAGTTCCAGAGCAGCCTGAGCAAAAGCGAGACCTTGTCTCTACTAAAAATAGAAAAACTGAGGCAGGAGGATCACTTGAGCCTAAGAGTTTGAGTTTGCTGTGAGTTATGACGCCATGGCACTCTACCCAGGGTGATAGCTTGAGACTGTCTCAAAAAAAAAAAAAAAAAAAAGGAGGGTATAACCTAATAAATATGGTATTTGGTTTATAAATAGGATGTTAAAGGCCAGGCACCATAGCTCCGCCTATAATCCTAGCACTCTGGGAGGCTAAAGTGGTAGGATTAATTGAGCTCAGGAGTTTGAGACCAGCGTGAGCATTCTGGGTGAGAATTCTGAATTCTGAGTGAGATTCTGGGCTCAGCGCCGTAGCTCAGTGAGTAGGGTGCCAGCCATATACACCGAGGCTGGTGGGTTCAAGCCTGACCCAGGCCTGGTAAAAAGCAATGACATTTGCAACAAAAAATAGCTGGGCATTGTGGCGGGTTCCTATAGTCCCAGCTACTTAGCAGGCTGAGGCAAGAGAATCACTTAGGTCCAAGAGTTAGAGGTTGCTGTGAGCTGTGATGCTATGGCACCCTATTAAGGGTGACACAGTGAGACACTGTCTAAAAAAGAAAAAAAAGAAAAATTAGCTGGGCATTGTGGCAGGCACCTGTAGTCCCAGATACCTGGGAGGCTGAGGCAAAAGGATCACTTGAACCCAGGAATTTGAGGTTGCTGTGAGGTAGGCTGATGCTGATGCCACAAGGCTATAGTCTGGGGTAACAGAGTGAGACTCTGTCTCAAAATAAAAAAAAACAAATAAAATAAAAAATAAATAAGATGTTAGAAGATAATCAGTGTTAGTAGATAATCAGATGTTATTAATAACATCTCAAGTGTTAGCTGATAACTAAAGGATTAAATTAAAACCAAGATGTTGGCAGATAGTGGTTAACTAAGGTACAGTTGATGAGGATTTAAAGTGACATTTTTCCTAGAGACCCTTGCACATGTTAGATAGAAGGGACTTGCAACAGCAGAAAGCTGATAGGTCTATAGGAATGCAGGTCTAATTGGAGTGTAAAATCCTCAGCTGGACTCTCAATTTCTGGGGAAACGGTTTGCTCTTCTTTGGTTTCAAGATAGTCTGGTCAGGGGCAGACAGGGACTGGAGTTCAAAATGCTTACCATGTAATTCAATTTAATCTGCTAAGGGCACTGTGCTGAAGTGGGGGAAGGGAGGGCAGCGGCTGAAATGATGAGAATAGAGTGTTATGAGTGAGTGAGCAAATGAGGGATTGTGGGGCCAGGCATGGTGGCTCATGTCTGTAATTCTAGCACTCAGGGAGGCAGAGGTAGGAGGGTTGTATGTGGCAAGAGTTTGAAACCAGCCTGGGCTGTTTTTCTTACTCCCATCTCTCAAAAAAAAAAAAAAAAAAAAAAAAGCCTGGTGTGGTGGCATGTGCGTAGTCCTAGCCACTCAGGAGGCTGAGGCAGGAGAATTGCAAAACAGAAAAAAAGGAAAGGGAAAAGGCTAGAGGGGTACAAAGGCTGGGTGGAAGGAAGTGCAGAGATGCAGGCAAATGCGACAGTGAGTTGTGTTCTGGACGTGTTGAACTGAGGTGTCTGTAGAGATGCCCAGTAGGCAGGTGGATGTGAGTCTAGTATTGATACAAGGTAAAGATTTGGGTGTCATCAGTGTACGGGTGGTCAAAACCATGAGATGGTTATGGAAGTACATGGGGTGAGACAAGGGACCAGACTGGAGCCCCAAGGAAGCCCCATGGGGAAGGAATAGGTGGAGAAGGAAGAAGCACTCAGAGAGATGGGGGGGACTAAGTGAAGACGGGGGCAGGAGAAGGAAGAATGTGTCAGGGAGAAGAGCATAGCAGTGGCAGATGTGTCTTTGAGGTCAAGGAGGATAAGGTCAGAGTGATGTTCACTGGATTTTACAGTAAGGAACTAAGTGATGGCCTCCGTGAGCGCAGTGAGTTAAGGCACAAATATGGGTGGTAGACGCAGTGGGGAGGGGGGAGGCGGGAGCTGTGGGAGAATGTAGTTCCAAGATGTCTATCAGGTACATTTCAGATATCTAGGTTTCACTGTGCGTGTGTATGCGTCTGTGTGTGTGTGTGTGTGTATGCACACGAGCACATGTAGAGCAGGAGCTTAGTGGGGGAGTGGCAGGGCAGGCTGGCGACAACTAGGGGGGCTTGTGGTCAGTCCAAACAGGGGTGGGAATCTATGGCCTTCTGATTAGAAGATGGTTCTTTTGTAAACATCAGAAGAGGCAAGAAAAGCTTCGTGTTTCTCTTTTGTACCCCCTTATTTTTTTATTTGTTTTTAATTTTTTTTAATTTTTTTTTTTTTTGAGACATAGTCTCACTTATTAACTCTCAATAGAGTGCTATGGCATCACAGCTCACAGCAACCTCCAAATCCTTGGGCTTAGGCGATTCTCCTGCCTCAGCCTCCTGAGTACAGGCACCTGTCACAACGCCTGGCCACCTTTTCATTGCAGTTTGGCAGGGGCTGGGTTCGAACCCACCACCCTCAGTATATGGGGCCGGTGCCACAGGCGCCACCCACGTACCCTTTTCTTTCTTTCTTTTTTTTTTTTTTGTAGAGGTGGAGTCTCACTCTACCCTCAGTAGAGTGCCATGACTTCACACAGCTTACAGCAACCTCCAACTCCTGGGCTTAGGCGATTCTCCTGCCTCAGCCTCCCTAGTAGCTGGGACTATAGGCACCTGCCACAACGCCCGGCTATTTTTTTTTGTTGTTGTTGTTGCAGTTTGGCTGGGGCCGGGCCCGAACCAGCCACCCTTGGTATATCGGGCCAGCACCCCACCCGCTGAGCCATAGGTGCCGCCCCATGTACCCCTTTTAATGAAAGGATTTGTTACGTAAAATTTGAATTTGGTCAAATGACCACACTTAAGGACCAGGAAGGCCACAAGTTTCCTTAAGGTTCCCCACTGAAGCTTTTGAGAAGGATCATTAAAGGAGACTGTGAGAACTCCAACACAGTTCAACCCTTTTGTTCTTCAGTGGGAAAATGGAGGACAGCAGAGAGGGAGCAAGGTGCTCAGTCTGTGAATCAGTCAGGACTTGCACCTGAGTCTCCAGACTTCTAGAAGAGTGGCCTTGGGTGAAGTAAGTTTGACTTTTTTTTTTTTTGCAGTTTTTGGCCAGCGCTGGGTTTGAACCTGCCACTTCTGGTATGTGGGGCCTGCGCCCTACTCCTTTGAGCCACAGGTGTCGCCTTGAATATGGCATTCTTATTGGCCAGTGATTTACTGAGCCCAGTGACTTTGCCCATCACTCGAGTTTTCAGCTGTCTCTTTTTATGCTTGTATAAAAGTATGTATTTTATACACAAAATTCAAACATTACAGAAATATTTAATGAAAATGACTCCTGTTACCTCACTCTACCATCTCAAGGACAACCACCATTAAGTTTGGTTTATGTTTTTCCCCTTTTTCCACTTAACATTGTACATTTTTATTTTATTTCTTCTTTTTTTTCTTTAGAGACAGAGTCTCACTATGTCACCCTCCGTAGAGTGTGGTGGCATCATAGCTCACAGCAACCTCAAACTCTTGGGCTCAAGCAATTCTCTTGCCTTAGCCTCCCAAGTAGCTGGGACCACAGGCACCCGCCACAACAGCTGGCTATTTTTTGGTTGCAGTTGTCATTGTTTAGCAGACCCAGGCCAGGCTCAAACCTGCCAGCTTTGGTGTGTGTGGCCAGCGCCCTACTCACTGTGCTATGGGTGCCAAACCAGTGCCCAGCTATTTTTTAGAGCAAGGTCTTGCTCTGGCTCAGGCTGGTCTTGACCCTGTGGGCTCAGGCAATCCACCTGCCTCGGGGTCCCAAGTGCTGGGATTACAGGCATGAGCCACCGCACCCAGCCTCATTCTGTATAATAACTTACTTTTTTTCACTTATGGACAACTTTCCATGGTGGTATACAGAAATATAATTCATTTTAATAACTATGATCTTTTCATTTGGATTTGTGCCATAATTTATTATCAGACCTATATTGATGGGCCTATGAGATGCATTGAGATTTTCCCTATTCTGAACAGTGTACATACATTATTATTATACATTTGGGGGTCTTTTATAATAGTAAGGGAAATGACAGGACAAAGGGTATGAACATTTTGTTTTAAAAGGTATTGCAGGCCGGGCGCCGTATCTTACACCTTTACAGCACTGTGGGAGGCCAAGGCAGGTGGATTGCTTGAGCTCACAAATTCAAGGCACCTGAGCAAAATCAAGACCCTGTCTCTACTAAAAAAATAGAAAAACTGAGGCAAGAGGATCACTTGAGCCCAAGAGTTTGAGGTTGCTATGAGCTGTGATGCCACGGCTTTCCACCCAGGTGACAGCTTGAGACTTTGTCTCAAAGGAAAAAAAAAAAAAAAGATATTACCAAATCACAGTCAAGAAACTTGTGCCAGTTTATTGTCCCACCAATGGTTTATGTGAATACCCATTTCTCCACATCCTTACCAACAATAGGTATTATCATTTTAAAACTCTGTCCAACTTGAATGAGCCTGAACATCTTTTCATATCCTGTATTTTTTCGTGAAATCTATTCATATCTTTTGCCTATTTATTATTGTAGTATACTTTTGGTCAGTGAATTCTTACTGGGTAATAATGATTAGCTTGATTTTTAAAAAGGCCTGCAGGCCAGCCACGGTGGCTCACACCTGTAATCCTAGCACTTTGGGAGTTTGAGGCTGGTGGATCACTTGAGCTCAGGAGTTCTAGACCAACATGAGCAAGAGTGAGACCCCTACCTCTACTAAAAGTAGAAAAACTAGCCAGGCAGGTGGTGGGTGCCTATAGTCCCAGTTATTTGGGAGGCTGAGGCAAGATCACTTGAGCCCAAGAATTTAAGGTTCTTGTGAGCTTTGACATCCTGGGACTCTAGCCCAGGCAACAGAGTGAGATTTAGTCTTAAAAAGAAAAAAATCAATAAGTAAAATAAAATTTAAAAAGGCCGGGAAGCCTTTGTACCAAGTTACTAACAGTGAATAAAATGATAGGAAATGAGGAAGATACATTCATTTTATTTTATATTGTCCTATATTGCTTGGATTTTTACAATGAACTTGCATTTCTTTTTCAATTAAAATAATAATAGGCTCAGCACTCGTAGCACAGTGGTTATGGCTCTGGTCACATGCACCGAGGGCGGTGGGTTCGAACCTGACCCGGGCCAGCTAAATAACAACAACTGCAAGAAAAAAATAGCTGGATGCTGTGGCAGGCACCTGTAGTCCCAGCTACTTGGGAGGCTGAGGCAAGAGAATCACTGAAGCCCAAGAGTTTGAGGTTGCTGTGAGCTGTGATGTCAGAGCACTCTACTAAGGGCAACATAGTGAGTCTGTCTCAAAAAAAAAAAAAAAAAAAAAAAAAATAAAAAAATTAAAAAAAAAAAAAAATACAGGCCCGGTTTTGTGGTCCCCCCGGTAATCG
>CAUYPK010095806.1:0-16206 GCA_963574355.1 Loris lydekkerianus | reverse complement strand
ATGGGCACTTGGGCTTCTTCCATGTCTTAGCAATTATGAATTGGGCTACAATAAACATTCTGGTACAGATGTCTTTGTTATATTGAGCCACACATTTCTAAATAACTTATGGAACATGGAAGAAATTACAAAGAATATTTTAAAATATTTTGAAAATAAATGCAACAAAAATAAAACACATCAAAATCCATGAGACAAGCTAAAGCAGGGTTTAGAGGGAGACTTGGACAATTAAATGCATATATTTAAAAGAACAATGTTGTAAAATCAATTTTCTAAACTTCCATCTTAAACTAAGAAAAGAACAAATTCAACTCAATGAAAGTGGGGGAATTGAAATAACAAAAAGCAGAAATCACTACAGTCAAAAAAAGATGAACAATAGAGAAAGTAAAAAGGTGAAAACTTGATTTGTTGAAAAGATTACTGGAAAGACCCATCAAGAAAAACACAACTTTTAGTGCCAATCAGACCTGCATGTGAACCCCGCCCGGGACACTTCCCAGCTGGGCACTGTGCCGAATTGATTAGCATCTCTCTTCGCCATGGGACTATGAGCCACACAAGGACAGCGGACTGCATCAGTAATGTTAAGCTTCAGTCTTTCTATTTAAAAGCTACCCCAAATTTATTCTCTGCCCTATTCTGTCTGGCCATCTCTCCATCCCCCTGCAGCTAGCCTCAGCTATATGACCCGGTTTGTTGGCTGGAGCTTCTGGGAAAGATGTGGCTAGCTGAGAATTCTATCCTCCTTTTTTCTTCCTGCCTTAAATATGGACGTGATGGCTGGAGCTACAGTGGCCATCTTGTAACCATACAGCAAAGACCCGAAAGAAGCAAAGATGTCATCTCTGACACTTGAATTGCTGAATCAATTCAGCTGACAAATGGCCAGATGGGGACCCACGGCGGGAACAGCCCTGCCACCCTCCAGCTCTCCTTTCCTGCTCCAAATCTGGGTCAGCGGTGGGGAGCAGAAGCTGCCAGCTCTTGGCAAGGTGCTAATGTCCCCTGCGGCTGACGAGGTGTGAGGGTGACTCACTGGGAGTTAGCAGGGAAGGCAAGACTTTCTCACCCCCAGTGTCTGGAAATGGCAGTGGAAGGGCTCTGAAATCCCCTAGGCTCCCATCCTAGAAGGAAGGAGAGGAAAAACACAGTGAAAACAGAAGGAGCCAGGAGGGCAGAGTGCCACCTGGGAAACTGTGGGCTGGCCCGGTCTAGAGGGGACGCCCCCACTGCCTTGGGAGCACGGCCCAGTTCGCTCTGTGTGCTGACAGGGCCCTGGGAGGCTTGTCTCCTGGTTCCCCTCTCCAGCCTCCTGGCCCCGCTTCCCTGGCGGGACACAGCCTCTGGCTGCCTGAGCAGATTGGGAGGGGCTGGGTGAGGCTGCCTAGGTGGGTGTGGGGGCAGGGAGCCAGGCAGAAGCCCTCCAGGTTCCCTACCCTGCGGACCCCTCTCAGGAGTGCAGCCCTTCTCAGCCTTTCCAACACAGTCCATGTGTTGAGCAAACACCTCTGGGTCTCTCTCAGCTCATCAGGGCCGGGCCACCTGCCTCACTGCACCTCGCTTCTACTTTCCTTCACCTCCACGGCTCTGGGCTTGCGCCCCACGACATATTGTTAGCCTCAGGTTCTGCTCTCTAAAGATTCCTGCTCCTTGGAGACAGGAACATGTTTTTCTAATTTTTTTTCTCTCCAGTGCCTGGAGATAAAATATTTGAGGACTTAATTAATTAATTAATTAATTTCATTATGTTTTCATATACACACTTTACAGATGGAAAATAAAGACAAAGGGGGTGGATTATGACCCTCTCTTAGGAAATTGATCCAATGACTGAACTCAAGTCCTTATTCTCAGATAGACAGGTGGGTGGCTGAGGTACTCACTGAGCTTCTATCAAGATACTTTCTGATCTAGCAAGAACATCATGGGAACTCAGATAGCCGGAGATGTTAGGATTTTCCTCCTCGTGCCTGGAAGCATTCCCAACTGTCAAGAAATGAATTAAATTTGAACTTGGACTCATGCAGTCTACATCCAGGCAGGCGTCTTTGGTTGCTATCTTGGAGGTCCCTTACACTGTGACACAGAATGGTTTTTAGCACCAGGTAAGCTAGAACAAGTGTCGAACTCTGGGTCTCAGCTGCTAGGGCTGTCCTTGAACCATATGCCCTAGAAAAGGGAGGCATGGACACATCTGCTCTGATACCTGGTGCCAGAGCACAGGGGATTTCTACAGATGACTACCTGAAATAAAGTGCCCTCCACCCTGAGAGGGGCAGCCCAGAGGCCTGACCAAGCCAGGACACAGCCAAAACACACAGCACTTTAAAGAGGACAAGCTTCTTATTAATAGTTCTCTAGGCAGAAGTGAATCAAATCATTCAAACACAATGCAGGTGGCTTTTGTATCTTTCACCAGGAATAACTGTTTTTTCTGTTACTGTTTTTATATATTTCTCAAGCATGCCACAAAATTCTTCTATTTGCTTGGCTGTTCCCTAATAGTACAACCTAATTAAACATGATTAGTTTCTAGATTGCATTAAGCCAGAGCCCCTCCACGTATAGAGAACCCCAATCTAATTAGACGGCACCAGAGATGCCCGCAGAGACATGACACCACCCCATGAGACCTAATCGTCTGCTGGATTCCAGACTTTAATTTTCCCGGGCATCAGAGAAAAAAACAGATGGGACAAAAAATAAAAATCATGTTTTTCAGCTGCAGTTTGATGACTTTAACAAATGACTTTGCACCTGAATATAACATATTTCTGGTAGACGTTCCAGAAAGAACGTGATTATGACGTGCTTGATCAGACTGGAGGAGGGAAACGGCCCCTGAAACTTTTCCCCCATTATTCAAAGTGACTTCACGACAGTGACACGTTAGGAGGAGGCAGCCACAACGTTTGTACAAGGGGCCGAGTCAAACACACACCAGCCCGAGCCTTCCTCAAGCTCTGATCAAGACTCTCTTCTGAACCGTTTCAGAAACAGGGATGGAGATGAGACGGAGGGAGGGGGCCCAGCAAGTCCCTGCCCCAAGAACGCCCCAAAGTGCCCCACAAGATGACCACTGAGTGCCTAAGTGACAAAACAAAACCTGACTGGACGCGATCTCACAGAAAAACCCAAGGACTCGGGTTCAGCCATTAGATTGAATCCCTTTGCGGGGCTGAGCCTGGAAAAATTTTAGTGATGATTCTGGGAAGAAAAGGAAAGGGGGTGGTGAAAGAGTCAGGCGTTTCCTGCCTGAAGTTTAATGAAATCGCTTTACTTTCTCATTTCTCTGCTCCACGGGGCTTCTGTGGGACCTGTCTCTCTCCTGCTGCCTCCAGAGGAGCAACCTCATGTCCCCCTCCAAGGGCTGGCTGGGCGTGGGGCATGGAGGCTTTTCTTCCCCTCTTCATAGGAGGTCAGACCGCTGCTTAGGGTCTGAACCACGGCTGGGGGCTGTGGAGCCATCGGGGGACAGGGTCTCCGTCTGCACTCTTGTGATGATGGTGCTGGCGGCTTCTCAGGCAGGTGGAGGGGACCAGGGCGGCTGGTCTAGGAGGATGAGCGGACAGGTGCTATCTGGGTAATGCTTCCCAGTTTGTGACCTTTCTGTTGCCCATGGGAGGTGTCGTGGAAGGCCGTGTGTGGTGTGTGGTGGACAGACCTCACAGCTGATTCCCTTGACCAAAAAGTAGTTGAATGTTTGCGTTGCAGGATACACCATCGACAGGTGATTTTCTTCCTTATTTGAGTTCTGTCTCTCTGACCTCATCTCCCCTGACAACCCCAACTCAATGGCCTTATGGGTCCCAGAGACAGGGAGGGTTTCCAGGGACGGGTTCAGGAGAGAGGTGGCCGGTGGTGAAGCTCATCTATCCGCTACTTCACATGGTGAAGCTCATCTACCTGTTACCCATAGTCTGACGCTCATGGTGCCAGCACAGCCCCCAGAGGAGACAGAAAACACAAAGGCTCAGAAATCCCTGAGACTCCTTTGCTGTGTGTCTTTGAGCAAGTCCCTCAACCATTCTGGTCCTTAGTTTCCCCCACTGTAAAATGGACATAGTAAGATTCAGCCTACCAGGCTGAGTGCAGTGGCTTGTGCCTGTAACCCTGGCACTCTGGGAAGGCTGAGGTGGGTGGATTGCCTGAGCTCACAGAGTTCAAGACCAGCCTGAGCCAGAGAGAAACTCTGTCTCTAAAAATAGCCAGGTGTTGTGGCAGGTGCCTATAGTCCCAGCTGCATGGGACTGCTGCATGGGAGGCTGAGGCAAGATGATCACTTGAGCCCAGGAGTTTGAGGTTGCCATGAGCTGTGACTCCACAGCACTCCACCCAGAGTGACAGAGTGAGATTTGATCTCAGAAAAAAAAAAAAAAAAGATGCAGGCTACCTCAGCCTCTGCTTTTGTGTCTTCCCAGCAGGTGGGCTTCAGATAATCACTCCACATCTCTGGGTGTGCTCACTGGTGTCAATGGTGAGATGAGAATCGTACCTAATTCCTAAGATTGGTGTTAGGCTAATACTGTCTGCAGTTCCTGACACTTAAGTGCTCAATGAATATCCAGTTCCTTGTGACAGGCTAGGAATTTGCTCAGACAAGCTCACACTAAGAGGAGGATGGCCCTCTGGAATAAAACCGAGGCAGAAAAGTTTCTTTAAAATAGTGGCAGAGCGGGAAAAAAACAAAGAAGAGAGTGCCAAGAGAAAGGAGGCAACCAAGGGTGTGCTCCAAGCTGGGCCGCATGGGGGGAGCCCGTCCCTACATCCGACACGTCTGCATTTGATATCGCCGACCCAGGACCTCCTGGCTCCAAGTGGCATGTTAAGTGGAGCCATCTGTCTCCTGGAAGCATGGCAGGTAACCTGCAGAGGAACCGGTGTGGCTGAGGAACTCACCTATGGCACGTTCCTCTCTTTGCAGCACTTCGAGGGGGCCAGAGAGTCTGGGGCACTGGGAAGAACGCCTAGTCTGGGAAATATTAACCACACAACCACAGCTAACCAGATGGCAGACCTAACAGATGACTTCCAGACGAGCCCTGGGCTGGAGGGTGGCTCAGCCAGAACCCCAACTTCTGAAGACTCAACCACAAGAAAATGTGGGCCGTGTTACGAGCGTGGCAAACAAGGCTGGGCACGCTCAATTCTCTCCCGAGGCCCGTCAGCAAAAAAATCCCTCCAGAAATTACAGACTCCAGGCCTTTTCTTGTGGAGCTGCAGAGGGCAAAGAGAGGAAGAGTGGGGGTGAGAAGATCCCGATCTCACAACTGTCTCCTGTCAGCTGTGCAACCTCAGGCAAGTCACCTCCCCTCTCTGTGCCTCAGTGTCAAAAGTGTAAAACAAGGAGGCAAAAGGCTTCTTGAGGTTGTCCTGCTCCCAGGAGAGGAGGACTAGGACCTAGGACTAGGACTAGGAATCCAGCCCCCTCGATTTGCCTTTATGTTCTCTCTCTGAACCTCTGAAAGGGAGGGCACACTGGAAGAACACAGCCCAGTTTCTAATCCCTCGGGCTTCCAGGAGCCACACTCAGACCTTGACATGGCCGGGAGTCACAGTTCAAACCAGCTTGGGCAAAAAGGGATTTTTTTGGTTCTTCAAATGTAAAAGTGGGTTGGCTGCAGGCATGGTGGTATCCAGGGGCTTGCACGATGTCCCTGCCTCTTGTTCTCTCTGTCATTTGGACAGGCGTCCGCCTGGTGATGGCAGAGCAGCCCTCCCCAGTCTAACACCTAGAGCATCCCTTCCACAGCCCTGATGAAGAACCCTTTCCTTTCCAGTTGATTCTGCAACCGAGCTCCCAGGATGGCCTTGGGTCTGCCGGCCTTGTTCACATTACCACCACATAACCACAGAGACTGGGTTTAGACCTGGCCACGTCATTTACTGAGAAGAGTAACCTAGCTGTGTCCATTTCTCAGAGCTGCTGTATCGCACCGCTGCACGCTTGGTGGCTGAACACAGCACACATTATGATCTCATAGGTCTAGAGGCCGGTCTAGAAATCAGCAGTGGATCTCTCAAATCGAGATGTTGGTGAGGATGTGTTTCTCTGGAAACTCCAGAGGAGAATCCATCTCTTTGCCTTTCCCACTTGTAAAAGACCCAGGATTACTTGCTGTGGGATCCCTCCCTCCTCCTCCAGAGCTGACCAGGGCCACCTCACACTGCATCATGCCCGGATGGGCTCCTGCCTCCCCTTCTACCATGAAGGACCTTTGTGATCACTATGGGGCCATCAGCTACTCCAGGATAATTTCCCATCTCAAGAACTGATGATTCACAGCCTCAATTCCACCTACAGCCTTCATTTTGCTTGGGCCCCATGGCCTAGCGTAGTCACACGTCCTGTGGATTTGGATGTGGATATATTTGGAGGGGCTGTTATTCCGCTGACCACACTAGCTTTGGTCTCATTCTGGTCATCTGGGAAATGGGACGAAGGCGTCACTCTCCCCAGAGGATCAGTCATTCTGAGTCTGAAGGGGGACAAGGCAAAGCAGAGCTTCAGCGCTGAGCTGCGTGTGAAGCAGGCAGAGCTCTGGCCAGCCGGGGTGCCTGGCTGCAGGTTTGCCCCCCAAACATTTTGAGATGCTGCATAGTTATATTGGAAGAAAAGTGACATGTGGTTTGGGCAAAGGGTGAAATCATACCTAATGGGTTCAATGCCTGCTATCTGGGTGACAGGCGCACTTATAACTTTGACTTAAGCCACACAAAAGCAATCCATGTAACCAAAACACATGTACATCTGTAATATTCTGAAATAAAAAGAAAAAAGGTGAAAGGAAAAACAAAATAACAATCCAACTCTGGGCCTCCAGGCCTGACCCTGGGCACCCCCAGTACGATACTGCTGCTTGGAAGAAATGGAGAGTGTGCGAGGGCTAAGAAAAAAGAAAAAGCCTGTAGCTGTCCCGGGAGGGTTTGGGCAGCTCTGTCATGAGGACGTTGGGCATAACTGGTGCCTCACTCCCCTTCATTAGTCATGGATTCCCGTTGGGGACACAAAGGAACCCAGCTTGCAGCATCTCAAGTGTTCATATGCACCTGGCATACAGTAGGTGCTCAATGAGTGCTCTTCAATCTTAATAAGGACGAGATGAATAAAGAGCTTTAGTCAGGGCTGGGACAGGATTCCACCTCCTCTGTGTGGGCTCCAAAGTCTGTTTGGTTTTATGGTGCTGGACCAGGGTCCTGCGGTGACCAGCCCAGGACATGTCAGTGCTTGGGAAACATTTGGGGATTGAAGACGCAGCAGGAAGAGACCCTGGAGGGCGGGAAAGCTGGAGTCCTAGCCCTGGCTCCGCCACTGCCTGGCTCTGAGCCTCGATTTCCCCATGTGCAAGTGGGAGAGCTCCTCTCAGGGTGGCCTTAGGAAGAGCAAAGGGCAGTGGCCCTGAGCCCAGGAACCTGTCTCTGTCCTCAGCTGTCTCCCCTGCCTCACCCTGTCAGGGTCCTGTGGGAAGAACTAGAGCTTAAAAGGCAATTCTGCCTCTGCAATGAGGAATCCAGGCCGCAGAGCAGGGAAGGCACCGGCTGAAGGACCACAGCCCGGAAGAACTCAGGACTGGAGCTGCCCGTCTCTGCCCTCAGCACCCCACCAGAGGGGCAGCTGGAGCCTGCTCTGCTTACCTTCCCAGACAGCAAAGAAGGGGGAAGTAAAGCAAACAGCAGGAAATGCCAAGCCCACCCTCATCTCTCACTCCCTCTCCAGGAGAGCTAATTATGGGTTTAATGACCCCACTTGTGCAGTCACGTCACCTGACTGCAGTGCAAGCCTCCAGTGGGACAAGGCCCCGTCCGATCAGGCCTGTTTCCATTGATTTGTAAGCAGCTCAATTGTCTGGGAAAAGACAGCGCGCCAGCCAGCCTCTCTGGGGTCCACTGCCATGCAGCAATCCACAGCCACCGGGGCCCTCTGGCAACCCAGGGCCTCTGTGATGTCTGCTAACAAATGCAGAGTAAATGACACCCTCCTCCGGGGGACGCGTGGGGACCTGCTGGACCACTGGAGCTTGGAAGTAATTCTGTGTCTGCACATTTCTCCATGTCTAGACAAGAAGTATTTTCTGCCTGCCTAAAATGTTAATATGTCATGGCCCACTCTCAGGAGGGAGTCTTTAGCTGTAAACATTCAGAGCCCATTGGTGCTTTCCTTCCTGTTTTTCTTCTTTAGCATTTCTTTTCTTTTCTTTTTTCTTTTTTTTTTTTTGAAACAGAGTCTCACTATGTCACCCTCAGTGAATGCCGTGGCGTCACAGCTCGCAGCACCCTCCTACTCTTGGCTTTAAGAGATTCTCTTGCCTCAGCCTCCTAAGTAGCTGGGACTACAGGCACCCACCATAACGCCCAGCTATTTTTTGTTGCAGTTGTCATTGTTGTTTAGCAGGCCTGGACTGGGCTCCAACCCACCACCCTCGATGTATGTGGCTGGCGCCGTAACCACTGTGCTATAGGTGTCGAGCCTCTAGCATTTCTTTCTTTTTTCTTTTTCTTTTTTTTTTTTTTTTGCAGTTTTTGGCCACGGCCAGGTTTGAACCTGCCACCTCCAGTATATGGGGCCCACGCCCTACTCCTTGAGCCACAGGCACCACCCTTTTAGCATTTCTTTTTACTACCAGTTTCATGGGTTGCACAGTGGAAGAGGCTTCCCTGGATCCTAAGGGCCTGGGTACACATTTGTCACGTAGAAGCTGTTTGGGTCCTTAGGCACTTCAGTCTCAGTTTGCTCATCTGGGAAATGGGTGTGATAATACTGACCAGTGAGGCCTTTGCAGGACTAGATGAGGCAGTACACAAAATAGCCACAGAAAAATAGTCAAGTAGGGTCCCCCCCCCCCAGATTAATCCACCTAGAACCTCAGAATATGGGGGTGGTTGGAATAGTCACTTCAGACATGACCAGGTTAGGATAGGGTCATACTGAATTAGGTGAGCCCCAATCCAGTGACTGGGGTCCCTAGAAGAGGTCACAGAGCGAGGAAGCCATGTGATGACAGAGGCAGCGATTGGAGTGATGTCACCACAAGCCAAGGACCGCTGAGGATAGCTGGTAGCCCCCAGAAACTGGCAGAGGCAGGAAGGAGTGCACTAGAGGGACCAGGCCCGGCTCCCACACCTGGGTCTCATAGGTCTGGCCTCTAGGCCTGTGAGAGAGTAACTTTGTGAGGTTAAGCCCCCCAGGGAAGCCCCAGGAAGCAAATACAATTACACAAAAATATTAATAGCAATATGTGTTGGCCACGGCCACACAGGCTGTCAGATAGAGATGTGGCTGTTTCTTCCACAGAAAGGGAATCTGAGCTTCCAGGGAGCCAGGTGGCTTCCCATCCTCATATTCAGGAAGTCAGAGGGTGGACAAGGCCCTGTCAGGTGGGGCCAAAGCACTGAGACGCTGTCCTGAAGACCAGGATGAGCCTGAGAAGGACAGAGAAGGTATGACAGCAGCATGTGTGCAAGACAGGGAGTCCCTTCCTGACAGGCCTGGGCTTCCTGCAGGCAGAGGTGGGAGGGGGATGCCCCAGCCCCTCCTCCTTCAGCAGCTGGGGCCCAGTACCCTCCCTGGAGGCTTCCAACTGTGCAGGGCTCCTAAGGGCCACAATGATGGGCCGGGTGGCACAGGGGAAGGGGTCAGGGCAGAGACCCAAACAGGCGTCCTGGAATGATCAGGGATGCCTGGTCCCTTGAGGCTGCTGCCCGCAAAGAACACACTAGCTGGGGCTCCAGGGCCTCATGCATCAGGGAGTGGGTGGCTGTTCACCTCAAGACCTGCTCTGAACAGGAGTCCTGGCCCTCCCTGCCACAGGAGGACACACAGCCTGAGGCCCCAACGGAGGACACACAGCCTGAGGCCCCAGGGCTTCCCTCTGAGCACTCCAGATCCTCCAGGCCCCATGTTCCAATCCCCAGCCTGGGCCCCCTACTTGGAAGTTTTGCCATATTCCTCTGTGCTATCATCACCTTCTCATTTTTATTTCAATCACCACCCCAATTTCTTTGACTCAAATATACCCCTCTATGGGAAACTTTGTGGAGCAGTGTGAAGGCACTGGCGATGTACTTTTTTCCTAGTTCCCATTAAAACAAATGATAACAACTAACATGGAAGTGATTGGTTCCTCTCACTCACCATCTTTCAGGAACCGCAGATAAAGAGCACCCCCACAATCTGTCCTACAGGTGTGGAAACTGAGGCCAGGGAGGCGGGTGGGTTTTCTCAGAATCACAAAGTAAGCTGGTGGCAGACCAGGGTCCAGGCTCCTTCCTACTGCCCTGCCTGGCCTTTCCCTGGCCCCCGCAGTGGGCGAGACCACAGCAGCTGGAGCCAGGGCTGAGCCCTCTGCTGTCACCACTGCATGTAGTAGGTGCTTTATCCATGGTCTTTCATTCTGATGGTTGAATAGACTGAGAGTCCCAGTCTGTCATGTACTCAGCTGTCTCCCAGGAACACTAGAAACTGCCTGACACATAGTAGGTGCCTTACCAACGGTCAATTATTCAATCACATAGAGTACAGGCTGTGTCAGAATGGAGTCAGTCCATCTCCTTGGCTCCCATCTATGCAGTGCCCCAACACTGCCTGACACATTGTCATTACCCAAGAAATATTCATTGAATAACTCAATGAATGATTGAAGAGTGGAAATAGTCTAAATGGCTATTTGACATGGTTTGGACTAAAAATCTGCATGTCTGAATCCATCAGGTCGTTAAGCAAAATTCAGTCCCCAGGAGGTGGAGAAATTACTATAAATTGTCCCTGTGCTAACATCTAGTCTTCAGGCCAATTGATTGTCAAGCTAAGATTAAGTTCCAGGCCTCTATCACCTCTCAGCTTCACCCCAGGGAATTGGCCCCAGGCAGGGCTGGGACCCTCCAACACCCCAAGGGGTGGAGCCTTCTCTCTTGAATCAAGCTGGGCATCCTCAGGCAGGGGAACCCTCAGGCTGTCCCACCAACCTTCCTGGAAAAGCCCAGTTTGTGCTGAAGTGGGAGGTCACACCCTAAGGAACTTCCACACCTGAGGCCCCTGCTGGCTGTCCAGGTGACCACAAGGTGACACAGATACAGAGAGCCTACTGCAAGGCTGGCTTTGCTCAGGTGGGCAGGGCAGTGAGCACCATTGTCCCTCACTAGGAAATCCAGCTTGGCCTCTTCAGCCCCAGGGTCTGCAGTTCCTGCCATCCAAATTTTGTCATCTGTCTCCCCCGAGATCCTTGCAGCAGTCCTATGTCCAGGTCCCAAATCACCATCCCTCTTTGACAGGTGTGGAAACTGAGGCCCAGATTCAGTACCTTCCATGTGCTTTGAGCATAGATCTAGCCCTCATCACCAACGGTATAGATTAGGTTCAAAGGAAATGAAAAGGGTTCAAAGATTGGGTAGCTGCCTGGGGTCACACAGCTTGGATTCAAACCCAGAGTCGTCTGGCACCAAAACCCATGCTCTGTCCACTATATCCCCCGCCCTACCAGTCCAGTGTGAGCCAAGGGCACAACAGCTTGTTGGGACTGAGTGCCTACTGTGCACAAGTACTGAACTTGGTGCGACCCACCGGTCTCATGCAGTCTCCCTGCAGCCACTCAGGCGTCTTCGTCTGCACTTGCCATGGGCTGAATTGTGTCCCCCCCAAAACATAGTTTAGGTCTTAACCCCCAGCAGCTCAGAATCCTACTTGACTTGGAAATAGGGTCACTGAGGATGTGACTGGTTAAAAGGGGTCACCCTAGCGCAGGATGAGCCCCTGATCTGAGATGCTGGTGTCTGTGTGGGAAGCCCCAGACACGCGGGGGGAACTCTGTGTGCTGACGACAGCAGAGGCTGGCACGGCATCTCTGCAAGCCAAAGGCTGCCCTGGATGCTGGCAAAGCCCCGGAAGCTGGCAGAGGCAGGAAAGGACCCCCACAGGTCTGGGACGAGGCATAGCCCTGCCCACACCCTGCCATTGGATTTCTGGCCTCAGGAACTGCGAGAGAACAATGTTGTTGAAATTCCTAGGGCTGCTGGCACCTCGTCACAGTGGCCCTGAGAAACCAGCCCCTAAGGTCATAGACAGAAAAACCAAGCCTGCACCAGGGCTGGATGTGTACTGTGTCACACATTGACACCAGGCTTGGACTGCAGGACCCCTGTCCCCCACACAGGCGTGTATGTTAAGTTCAGGGGTCGTGAGGTTCAACACGGCCTCCCAGATGGGGGAGTCACAGCTGGTGACTTCACAAGAAGAGCTCCAAGATGGTGCGGGTCATAGTTGCCTCCTTCTCGTGGACATATAGCTCACCTTGTTGACGCCATGAATTGTGTCCCCCCCAAAACATAGTTTAGGTCTTAACCCCCAGCAGCTCAGAATCCTACTTGACAAGATCACCTGGGACAAGATCACCCAGCCACAAGGCACTGCTTGGGTCCTGAACTATTCCACTGGCACACACACACTTCATCCTAACATGCACACACAAATGAACACACATGCACTCACGTGTACACACACAAGTGCACAACCCCATCCCAATACACACATGTACACACACACCCCAACCCAACACACACATACACACAAATGTACACGTGTGCCATCCTAATACACATGCACATGTACAAACACACCCCAACCCAACACACACGTGTGTGTACACATTCGCATCAACACAGAAATCCACACACACCATTCCAACCAACATACATACTCACCGGTCCCAATAAACACACTCACACATGTACACACGTGTACTCATACCTAATCCCAACACACTCTCACACGCACACACTCCTATGGCCCGAGGTAGTGTTGAGAGCTCTCAGAGGTGACAACTCAAGACTGACGTCCTTGCAGTCTTGTCCCCAACAGCCTTTGCTGTGGCCATTCATGCAAACAAAATAGACTCTGGCTCTGAGACCATCAAGCTCCCTGCATCTCCGGTTTGCAGACAGAGGATTATGGGACCTCCCAGTTTCCGTAATCAGTGAGACAATACTGATAATAAGTAAATCCTGCTCTGTTGCTCTGGGGAGCTCTGGCACACAGACTCGCGGGGAAGCCTGTCCCCCACCACCAGTTGGGCCATCAGGCAGCAGCTGCACCCGACCCCCAAGGCTGAGCCACAGGCTGAGTCAGGCCAATCCCTGCCAGCACAGCGCAGTTCTGAGACATCGGTCTGAGCTCTCTGGGAAGTGAACTTTCTCTTTTCTATTGATTTTAAATCTAGATGTAAAAGAGAGGAGGTGGTCTGGGGATAAAGTCAGCATAATGGGCAGATGGGAAGTGGGGTACAGTAGCTTGGCCAGACTGCTAGAGCCTTGTCCATCCATCCTTAACTGTACCAGCTCTTTTCTTTCCAGTTACAGCAGACCCTAGCACAGTCCCTGTATTATTCAAGCCAGTTCAAGATGAGTTTTCTCAAGCCAACCCAATCATTCAGGCTTGGGCATGGAGTGGCAAACCCAGCCTTCCCAACAAAGATGGGTCTTAAGACTGACAGTCACTCAGTCCCCACACGCTCAACAGGCCTTTTCAGCAGCAAACCATCTACTCCAGCAGCCTCTGGGATTTGGGCTTTCTTGTTTGGGCTTGATTGACCTTGGAAGTCTACGCTTGGGAGCACATATGGCCCCGATCAACCTGGGAACCCTGCCAACATTTGGTCTCTGCTATCTCTGCAGTGATTTATCTTCTCGAGGAATTTCCTCACCTGAACCTGGGCCAGGGCACAGACTTCAGGACAGATAGCATCAGAAACACATTATGGACCCCGATAACACATCAGAAGGAAGGAGCAAAAGAAAACATGCCATATTGGTTCAGACACTCAGAGCCAGAGGGCCGCGGGCCAGGGAAGGCATTCTCATTTCTGGAATTCTTTGGGAGTTGAACAATGGAACAGAAATCAGGAGTAACTCACAGGCCTAAACGAAAGGCAGAACAGAGGGGAGCCTTCCCCCTAAAATGAAAAACTGCCCCTAAATCTAAGCATAGCTAATCTAACCGTTTCTTCCCTTTTCTGACTCCGTGTCTTGGCAGGATCCCAGACAAGGCTGAGGCAAGGCAGCCTTGGAGAGGCCGTGAACAGTCATTCTTTTGCATGAAAAAGATATTTATTACAAATTGGAGGAGACAGTGTCTGGCTGAAAGGTGCTTGATTTTCTGAAGTGGGGCGGGGGGTCTAGGACAAGGTCTGTCCTTGCCACGACACGCCAGGGCACTCTCCTTTTTCCCGAGGGACCACCAAACAAACCAATGAAGATTATCCACATTTTCTTGTATTCTTCTATTTGAAAAACATAAACGGACTGCACACTCTACAGAACAAGGCAAATGATAACCAAAATGTGGCAGGAAAACAGGTGATCTGTCCCAGCCCTCCTCCCCATTGCCAGCCTCACCCCCCAGCCATGCCTGATCTCTGTTCCTACAACCTCCCCTCCACCCCAAAGTGTAATCAGACAGTGAACAAGACCTAAAACTTGCTGTTTTTCTTTACAGACCCCCCAGTGGCCTCTCTCCAGATCTGTTAGTGTGGCCCTAACTTGTGACATATCATAGCAGCAAATATTTCTTAGCACAGATGCAGGGCAGCCTGCTCTCTCTTCATCACATTTGAGTTGTTCCCTGGTGTTGTGTTGTGTTGTGTTGTGTTGTGTTGTGTTTTGTTTTGTTTTGTTTTGTTTTGTTTTGTTTTGTTTTTTGGATCACAAACACCGCTGCAGTTGACATCTGCGTATGCAGGTGTGAAAGTCAAAATCTTTAACAACTATCCTTGGCTAGGACCTGGCCCCCAGAGGGAGGTTGGCTTGAAATGTCCAGGAGACCAGACCAGGAGGAGAATGAGAGTCCTCAGCAGGATACCGGGGGCTGTGCAGTGCCACAGTTCAGTCCCATTAAGACAGATTGTGCAGATGGGATTGCTGGGTTAAATGATGTGCACTTTTTTAAAAATGCAAATTGCCAGAATACCTTTTTTGCAAACAAAGAGGCAGAAACCTCATATCGATCTCTGTGCCGGAGAACTTCGGGCTGAGTTGGTCGAACACCTTAGTGAGTGGCATATGGGACCAGCTGTGGATAGAGAAGACAGTGATTGGACAATCCTGACCCTGGAGGGCCTGGGCTCACATGTGTGCTTGAGTCTTAGTTTTTAACCAGAAGGATTAAAATGTAAAGAAAATAAAATATTTTAAAAGGAGAAAAAGTTCATAGAATAAAGATACAGAGACAGAAAATATTTTTGTACAGCTGTGCTTGAGTTTTAAACTAAGTGTTATTGCAAGAGTCAAGATGTTAAAAAATAGTCTATAAAGTAAAAAAGTTACAGTGAACCGAGGTGAACTTATTATTGAATAAAAAACATTGTTTATGAATGTAGCGCAGCCTCCATGCACAGTCACACCCGTGGCCTTCACCTCCACTGCTCACTCACTCACACACTGGCTCACCCAGAGCAACTTCCCACCCTGTCGCTGTATTCACCATGAGTGCCCTGTACATATACCATATTTTTGTTTGTGTGAGACAGGGTGCCATTCTGTCACCCGGGCTATGGCATCATAGCTCACAGCAACCTCAAACTCCTGGGCTCAAGTGATTCTCTGCCTCAGCCTCCCTAGTAGCTGGGACTACAGGCACCTGCCACAATACCCAGCTAATTCTTTCTATTTTTAGTAGAGACAGGGTCTTGCTGTTGCTCAGCTGGTTTCAAACCTTTGAGCTCAAGTGATCCTTCTGCCTTGGCCTCATACATTATTAGGATTATGGGCATGAGCACCACTCCCGGCCTATGCCATATTTTTACTGTACCCTTTCTATGATGAGATACGTTTAAAGACACAGTACTTACCGCAGTGTAATAGTTGCCTACAGTGTTCAGGACAGTAAACACACAGGTGTGTAGCCTAGGAGAGGTAGGCTACACCAGGCAGCCTAGACGTGCAGGAGGCCGCACCATCTAGGGTTGTGTAAGAGCCACTCCGTGACATTCACACAATTACAAAATAGTCTAATGACCCGTCTCTCCGCTGTACCCCATCACTAAGCAACATATGACTATACATCTTTTCTTTTTCTTTTTTTTTTTTTTTTTTATTAAATCATAGCTGTGTACATTGATATAATCATGGGGCATCATATACTAGCTTCATAAACCATTTGACACATTTTGACAGATACTTTGCTAAGAAGAATATGTTCCAGCTCCATCCATGTAA
>CAUYPK010095804.1:0-32855 GCA_963574355.1 Loris lydekkerianus | reverse complement strand
AGATTAGCCCATATCACAAAATCACAAGACCAGAAATGTTGGCGTGGATGTGGAGAAAAGGGAAAACTTCTGCACTGCTGGTGGGAATGCAAATTAATACATTCCTTCTGGAAAGATATTTGGAGAACACTTAGAGATCTAAAAATAGACCTGCCATTCAATCCTATAATTCTTCCACTAGGTATATACCCAGAAGACCAAAAATCACATTATAACAAAGATCTTTGCATCAGAATGTTTATTGCAGCCTAATTCACAATTGCTAAGTCATGGAAAAAGCCCAAGTGCCCACCAATCCACGAATGGATTAATTAATTGTGGTATATGTGCACCATGGAATATTATGCAGCCTTAAAGAAAGATGGAGACTTTACCTCTTTCATGTTTACATGGATGGAGCTGGAACATATTCTTCTTAGTAAAGTATCTCAAGAATGGAAGAAAAAGTTTCCAATGTACTCATCCCTACTATGAAACTAATTTATGGCTTTCATATGAAAGCTATAACCCAGTTATAACCTAAGAATATGGGGAATGCTGAGAGGGAGGGGGGGGGAGGATGGGCAGAGGGAGGGTGATAGGTGGGATTACACCTGCAGTGCATCTTACAAGGGTACATGTGAAACTTAGTAAATGTAGAATATAAATGTCTTAACACAATAACTAAGAAAATGCCCAGGAAGGCTATATTAACCAGTGTGATGAAAATGTGTCAAACTGTTTATAAAACCAATATATGGTGTCCCATGATTGCATTAATGTACACAGCTATGATTTAATATTTAAAAAAAAACAAAAACGTGATGCACTTGCCCTGAACTGCCTGCGCAGGCTCCACGATGCGCCACCAGGGGCTACACGCAGCAGCCCAGCTACGTTAGTGGCGCTTTGACCTTGCTGGGCCGCATCCTCTGCTACGTCTGCTGCAGCCCGTGAGTTGCCTAAAAGCGCCATATAGCCTACCGCCTCAACCTGGGCAACAGATGCCTCAAGGCCTTCCACTCGGACGTGGCCATGCATAACACCAGCGCCCAGGACCAGGACGAGGTCTGCATCCACCACCCATGCAGCCGCATAATTGAGTAAGCTGCACCTTCTGCGAGTTCCTCTTCCACAGCGGCCACGACCCTGCAGCCTCATCCACGCAGCGCTCTTCGGCTCCATCACCAAGTTCAAAGCAGGTCCTGCTCCCCTTCCCCATCCTTTCTGAATAATTCCTAGTTCAAGAACCCATCTGGAAGATGGCTTCGGGCAATTTTCTTGGTGAAAACCTCACTTTCCCCTACTGAGGAAGTCAAGACCCAGGGAAACTGAGCAACCACCAGTCAGCTCCCTGTATTAATATAGTTGATTGTTTTGAGGGTAAGACATCAAGATGAGTGTAAAGAGAAAAACTGAACCTAAGGACGCTGGATGACTCAGCAGCTCCAGTCTAAGATTTATATATACACACACACACACACTCACATACACACACACCCCAAACAGGCACACACACCAAACAGGCACACATATATTTAATAAAAGGACATCTAAAAATGTCCACAGAAAAATTTGCAATATCCTAAAATAAAGATGACAATATGTCCTTTAGCAGTAGAGAAGATAAAATGATATATTTGGACACCAAAATGCACTAACCATATTTATGATACTGGGTGAAAAAATAGATACAAAACCAGCAAACTAATCAAATGATATTAAAAGTCAGAATAAGGGAGGCCTGTGGGGTGTAAAATGGACAAGAGGAAATGTAAAGGAGGTTTCTGGGGACTGTCAGTTTTATATTTCTTCACCCGAGTGATGGTGTCCTGGGTGCACCAACTTTGTGGAAATTCTACTGGTGTGTACACTTACAGGTTATGTACCTTTATATGCATAACATAGTTTGAATAATCTCCTAAATAATTATTTTGTTTTTATCTTCATGTTTTGTTATGCTAATGTGATCAGTTAAATAATTTCAAAAGCAGTCCTATTTTCCCTTCTCCTTTGATCAGAACTCCATCATTGCCTTTCTCACTTGATTATTTTTACTCTTAAATTTGGGAACACTGCTTATATTATCTTTTCACTTTTCATAATCTCCTTGTACCTAACACTGCAACTGAACCCATGCATTGATAATGAACAGTTTAGCCTTACTTATTATTCCTGAGTTTTGACATTATAAAATATTTTCAGAATATAAGGTAAAAAAAAGGTAAGTAAGGATCCTTTTTTCCTAAATTTTCTTATTTCATCCTGAGGTGCATTTTAGATAACACTACAGTCTCTTATACTAAAAAGGGCAGAATAATTTGCATTTATGACTACTTTAAATAGTGAAATAGAAGAAAAAATAAAAGTGTCCTTACCAGTGAGGGAAGGACATTTGTGGGTGATGCTGAATTTGAAACAAACATTTCGTTAAGGATAAGACAATAGAAAATTGCCGTGGAATATGTGGAATTATTTAAACACCTGGTTATGAGATGAGAATTGAGCTCACAGTGATTATAAGCAGACTTGGAAATGCTGGAGGAATATCACACTCTGGTAGTCAAACAAAAAGGCAGACTAAGAAATTAGTAAGGAAATAACCAGAAAAGAAAAAGTAAGGAAATCATATATGTGTTACTCTGGTCTGATCTACATTGAAACAAATTCTCAGAATATTACAGGGAGGATGACTATGCAGAAGAAAAGAAATCTCCAGGTGAAGATATTACCAAGTTTTAAATGCAGTTTTACCTTGTTGGATAAGACTTAGAGATGTAAATTTCTACTGTTGTAGAAAATAGAAAGACGGAAAAATTTATAATCACCTTATTCACAACTTATGCATGTGCTTGTGTGTATGTGTATTTTTTAACTCTGTATAAGAGTTAGATGATAGTCATTCCCCAGTGGACAAAAAATTGAGGCCAAATCATCAAAGCGTGCAGTCAACACTGAGGAGAAGCAATCGATAGCCCAGCTCCAACGCGCCACACTGTGATTTCTATTCATGAGATGCAGTTCACAGAAGGGAGTGGGTAAGAACAAACACTTCCCATTCACCAGCGGTCTTCTAAGCAGACAGCAAGTGTGCAATTCTGATAATATTTTTAATTCCATTTTAATTTCCATCACCCGTGTACAATTCCCCAGGCTTTTTTCCCCTGTAGAAAAGAATAATTTGGCTAGAGATTATCTTTTTTTTTTTTTTTTTTTTAAACAATCCATATTTTGGGCTTTGGTTTACTGATACGGTATAAACCCTGAAGAGTTCTCATCACCCTTTAAGAAGGCCTGTAAAAGGTACCAAATATTATATTCTAGGTAAGCTGTCATCTTTTAACTGCCAAAATATCTTTGGAAATGGTGTTTGTTGGGTAATTTCAACAAATATCTTTTTTATGTGTTTAAATGCTGTGAATTTGCATAAATGGGCATTTAGCATATAGAGAGCCATAAGTTATAGTTCAAGATATTTAAAATTAATTGTTGGAGTTTAAAATAAGTAAATAAATATATAAGTTTAAAATAGATATTTGTATTGTGCCTTAACATTTTTTGCTTATATTTTTGGAAGCTATATTTTGGGTTTTCTTTTCTTTTCTTTTTTCTTTTTTTTTTTTTTTTTGTCTTGAAAAAAGATTTCCTCAAGTCTTTCTCTAAGTATTCTTGCATGTGTTTGATACAAATTTTAAAGAACTATTATTAATATTTCTATCTGTGTATGAATTCTTATTAAGTTCAAAGGTTCCATACAGAAAAGTAACTGTATAGAAGGAATGGAAATCAGCCCCTCAGAACTTACATAACTGTTGACTTTCAAAGATCATTTTGAACCATAAAATCTAGTTCAGCCAGTTGTGGTATATCAAAGACAGGAAGGAAAAGAATCTGCATGAGAGAGAGAGATCAATACAGATATCTCTATCTCTTTATGATAGGGATTTATCTAACATCATTACTAATCTGAGTTGAATTCTAATAAATGAGTCTATTTGATCTCTCTTGCCAGGTTACCTTCTTCTTTAACCTCTTAGGTCCTTTTAGATTGACCCTTTTTAACTCATTCTTGGTCATTAAAAAATAAAATAAAATAAAAAGTCAATAGTTATTGACTTTAGAGGGTACTAAAGCAGTATTAGTTGAATAGGTGAGTGAATAAATGAAGAAAAACCATTATACTTTGGGAGTGCTATTGAAGATACATAGAGTAATCAGCCAGAAATCTAATCTGAAAGGAGGTTACAGCCTGGCAGATCAGACATGATGAAAATGGATAAGCTGTAGACAGTAAGTTCGGGAACTTCAGAGAAGGGAGTGCTCAGTAAGTAGTTTTGGGGTACAGAGAAGAGTTCAGGAAAGATATAAAATTTATTATTAGCCTTGCTGCTGAGCAGGTTTAGGCTGTGCAGAGAGAACAAATTGTATTTGGTATGGATAGTATCCAGGATACGAAAGAGATAGCTTCTGTAGGTTTGTTCTTAAGTTGAATTTATATGTAAGTTGGAGCAGGTCCTTTTACCTATAATAGCTTCCATTTGTAAATGGGAGTCATCCATCAGTCAGTTGTCCATCACTTGAGAGCCGCCAGTAAAATGACAAGAGCAGGAGAAACACCAAGGAGGTCAGAAATGTTAGGAAAGGAACACGGAGTGTATAATTCATTCTGGCCAATCACAGTTTGACAATGGAAACCAAATAGTAAGTGTTTATCTCTGGGTAAGTAAGGGGATGTCTTAAATATCTAACCAAAGGGGTGGGGTTTTAGTCTGCAGTCAGTGGAGAACCCTGTACCTTGAGTGTAGGAAGTGGCTGAGGGTGGCTGACAAAATCAGCTTCCACTGCTGTGAGTTTTATATTTTAAGAGTATTTTAACTTCACAGCATTTACGCATGAAAGATAAATAATGGTTTAAAGAAGGGGCAACTCTCAATGTGCTGCTATTCTAGTCAAGAGGCAAGAGGCTAAAGAAAGAGTTGGAATTCTAATAAATACAAATGAGGACATCAAGCTCATGATCTCATAGATTTATTAGATCTCTTTCAATGCTAATATATTCAGTTACCAAAATCCTATTATTCTTAGTACATTGTCTAGAAACAACTTTTGCTTGGTTCTGACTGAGAAGAGACACAAAGAAAGGGACTTTGAGGGGAACGAGACGAAACCTGCCCTGCTGACCCAGGACGTCTGTAGGACCCATAAGAATGTGAGTGGGGAGTAACCTGGGTAACCAATGAGTGATAGAAGGAGACCATCACTGACCAACATCTAAGAGCAAGGCTGCCCAGGGCCAGAGAGGCCCATGGTGGACGTGCAGCCAGTTGTAAATGGAGAGAGTATTTATACCCCTGCAGGCCTTTCTCCTCCCTGAGAGGGACCCACTTCCAGCTCTCCTTTGAAGTGTTCTAAACATTCTCTTTGCTCTTCTTAAATAAAATCTCTGTTACCCTGAAACTTGTGTAGGTGACTTCTGCTTTCTACCCACACTACCTACACCACTCCAGTTTGATTTTCAGTTTCCACTTACTATTGCTTTCAATTACCACCATGCCTCAGTATTGCTAACTGAGCTGAGCAATAGAACCAGCTCAACTGGGTTTGGAGAACCAGGACCCCGACCCCCAACACTAATATTTTTCAGAAGTGACCATAGCACTTCTGGCATTAGCCCTTGAATATACCAAGGGTACTGGTAACTTTAACACTTTCTGATCCTAAGTTAGATCTTGTCTGATATAATGATTTTCTTGTTCCACTCGGATGTCAGAATGATACAGTGTTCCCCTATTCAAGGCTGGACAGGGGACCCCAGTTTCCTAGACCTGGGCAATTTCATGAAGGGAACACCCTGACATTTTGCCTCAATCAGGGACTTCCTACTCAGGTCTTTCCCTTAGCCAGAAGCTCTGGTGCTTTTTATTATATCTGCATTCCTTTCTATCTAATATACCCTATCTTACCACTGATCTGTGGTCCATGGGCTTCTTCTTTGAAACAGCAAGACTGACCTACTGAAGAAAGAAACTCTGGTAACAAGAAGACATCTGACACATTTTTTTTTTGGTGTCTCTCATTTTATGACAAGAGGTTAGTGCCTATCCCCACCCCCCAAAAAAAGTTAATGAGTACATTCTTTGATCCTCCAGCACAGTTGATCACTGGGTATAGGAAGAAACAGCCTGTTCAATTTGAAAACCTGATAGCTATTTTAGAACACACAAAGTTTATGAGAAGCATAGACAGAGTTATCAGTACTGTACTGTGGATGTTAAGGATTTACAAGGAGGTCCTACAAATGGTGGAAAAAATGAATTCTTCTAAGTGATGAACACTGCAGTTGTGAGCAGCTACATCCTTTACTCATTAGATACAAAAGAGAGTGGGAGAAAGTGCAGACACACCTTTCTTACAGTAGAAACTCATCACTCAGCTGGTGAGCAATGTGAGGAACAGAAAATTCAAGGAAGAGAGGAAGACCATCATCTTTTGATACTGAGGAAAGGTTAAATGGGGAGGTGCATTTTATAAATCTAAAATGGGGGGAAAAATCAACATAGGATTGCATGGATTGCAGTAGAAGAAATGAGAAGGAAGGAGAGAAACCATTTTCTACCATGAAACGTGCAAGAGGAAGTCTGGACTTCACCCTGGAGATTTCTTCAAGAAGCATCACACATAAAACAACTGCAAACAAAAAAACTCCCTAAACATTTTATTTTATGTAACTAAAATTAGATATCAAATCATTGGGTGAGTTCATATTTATGTTTTTCTCTTCTAATACTGTCAGATAATCATAAGTAATCCACCAGCCTCTTTCTTGCCCTAAATAAATGAGATCTGGGAGAATGCAGGTGGCAGAAAAGTTGGCTTGGAAATTAGCTCTTTAATTCTATACTCTATTTGGTCTATACTGATGAAATTTGACTTGAACATGTTTTATATCCCTACTTAGTGCCAGAGAGTTTTAGACAACATACTCACTTTGTAGGTAGCATTGAAAGTGTCTCTGTTTTTATCATACTTGGCCAGCCTAATAATAGAATAATTTACAAGAAAAATATATGGTCTTTAAATTAAAAATGTATATATTTATATATATATAAATACACATTATATCTCTGTATGTTTTCATTAGAGAAATGGATTTTTGTTTATGGTACTGCAAGAATTTAAAAATGGGATAAATTCCCTATTCCCTATAGTTTTTTTGTTTTGTTTTGTTTTTTTTGCAAAATGAACACACACACACACTACAAATATTAGTCTCTTTTCCTGGCTTACAAGTAATAGACTAGAAATAGATGGGAAATGGCCTTCTTTAATTCATTAGTTTTTAGAAACTCAGAATTGTTTTCAATTGGCCTGAATGCCTGGCTACTTTGTAACATTCAGCATTGAATTTCTCATGGCAAGCTATAAAATGCTTTGAAATATGGTGTAGACAAAGATACCTAAGGGAAGACATTTAATTCTCTGTGGTGCAGCAAACCTGGGCATATAGAACTACTTCTGGACTAAGAGCCCTCATGATCTGAGTTTCAAGGACAATTCACCAAAACTCTCCACTACTCAAAGGTAGTCTTGTACCTCTTTACAGTAATTTTTAATTTGTAAGAGTTTTGAAAAATCAAGACTTCAGTTTCATTTATTTTACCATCTTAAGAGAGAAGTCATTTTCATGGTTATTTGGATATTTGAATTTCAATAAGAAATTATACATTTTATCTTAATTTCACCTTTCCTAACAAGAATCAGTAGATGTCTCTGGCAGTAGATCTCAGTAAAAGAAAGATATGAGATCATATAAGATAATGAGGATATAGTGAGAAAATACCTTAATATCTCAGGTCCTCTGTTTCATTAACTGCAAATCGTGCATAATAAACCACAGTTAACTCCCAAGTACGTCCTGTGGAGCTCACTGATTCATTATACCTCACTTTGAAACTGTACCATAAATGTGCTAAATATTATTCTTAAATATTCAGAGTTTATTATCTCTGAATTTATTATCATGTTGCTCAGGGAATGCTAATAATGTGAACTCCGTGGGATATAATTTCAGTTATTCATTGAAGTATCATATGTAATATGTCGTTGGTGAATATTTGGGGCAATTCATTTTCACCTATCAATATGATGGTTTCTGCCAAAAACTCCCTCTCTAGGTAATGTGCCATAAGTTGCTTTAGGCAGCTATTTCTTTTAACAACTCTTTATCTGATATACAACTTTTGAGGAAAGTTTCTGCAATGTGTGTCAAAGTCCTTGTCTTGAGGGAGGCCAATTCACCTACATTGAACCTTCGTATCCTTGAATGAATAGAAAAGGCTGGAAGGTGAGAGGGCTTTCCAGAGAAGGAAAAAGAAAATAACATAAATCAAGAGAGAGAAATCAAACATATCTGAATAGTGTTGAACACAGAAATGTATACCAAGGAAGTGAAATATATTGAAAGTATGCGATTTATTTTTTAGGAAATCTTTCTTCACATTCTGAATTAGTTAAAACTGAATTAAAAGCTGGCATTAGGAAGATGCCATACTTTTTAGATAGAAGTGAAGCTGTTAACTACAACTTAGATAAATAAAAATAAATGAGTAATTTCCACATGAGGACATACTTTATTGGAAAAATTGTTGCTATGGAACTCTTCAGAATTTAGTGTTCTCTAGATAAGTATTGTAGACTGTATGCATAAAAAGTATATAATTAATGCTGATTAATTATACTAGAAGTAAAATTTTCCCATTGGGCATACAAGTACATATTTGTACAGTGATCTCAGATTCCTACTGTGATTTACTTGGAAGTTCATGAGTAAGCCAATCAACCCTATACATCCAGGAAGGGTTCAAGAAGTGAAAGTCATCATATGCTCTAAGATATTTCCCTAAGGCCTGCCAGGAGGAAGACTTTTTTAATTCAACTCCAATTTTAACTAAACTCTCCTTTGAGTAAAGTCAGAGGTGTTCCCTCTAAAACCCACTGTTCTTTCACATACTGCTGAGCCACTCAAAATGTAGTGATTACCCAGATTGAGTTAGTCATTTTGCTTCTTAAAATTCTTGGAAAAGGTTATATAAAACAACATTTTTAAAGCTACATTCCTCATAATGATAGATTTTGGAAATACTCTTGACTTCTCAGCAATAGTAAGTGAGAATATTGTGGAACCATAAATGCAGCAACATTGGTACCATAAAGAAATAATGAAAGTAATAATTTAAAATTAGAAAATTATACATATATACCCATATATTTCAAATCTGTAATTATATACATTCAAACTTTATAGGGAAAATGAAAAAGTAAAACCAAATTCTGTTTAGATATACATAAAGTTAAGGATAGATTTTGATTTCCATGATTTCTTAAATTTTCAATTCTTATATTTCATTGGACATAAATTATGGCATTAAAGTCTCACTTAGGGTGGTTCCTGTGGCTCAGTGAGCAGGGCACCAGCCCCATATACCGAAGGTGGTGGGTTCAAACCCAGGCCCGGCCAAACTGCAACAAAAAATAGCCGGGTGTTGTGGCAGGCACCTGTAGTCCCAGCTACTCGGGAGGCTGAGGCAAGAGAATCGCCTAAGCCCAAAAGTTGGAGGTTGCTATGAGCTGTGTGACGCCATGGCACTCTACTCTGGACAATAAAGTGAGACTCTGTCTCTTAAAAAAAAAAAAAAAAAAAAAAGTCTGACTTAACATGTTAGGACACAAAGACATTTTTCAATGTAAATGTGTTTGAGGAGTAGAAAAGTTAACTAAATCTTAAGTGCCTACTATGTGCCAGACACAAGAATGATTTAATCTTTTACTTTATTTCATTTTCCACACAAGTTTAAAAAGAAATGCTAGTATTTTCACTTTTAGATAAGAAAACTAATAATAAAAGAGCCAAACAACCTGTTTAATGTCCCAGAGATGGCAGAAAGAGAGTCGATCCCAGAGGTTTACTCCAAAGGGGTTAAGTCTGACTCGTGGACATTCCACACCATCCATGTGGTCTTTCTCGAGGTAGGTAGAATGCTGCTGAGTGTCATTTTGGATGGGATCTACAAGCGGATTTTTGCTAGATGACCAGATTAGGTGTAAGACGAGACATCAGATCTTGGAGGCAGAAGTGATAGGGAGGAGGGATGATGCCAAAGATAAATTTTTTACTAACTCTGAACTATATTTGTTATTATGATTTCAAACTTTTTAACCATTGACATGGGATAAAATACTCAACATTATACAAAGTCAAAGTTGATAATTTAATTTACAAGTATCTTAGATGAGCTGAGATTCAGAAGCAGGTTTACTCTTCTCTCCTGGGGTGAGGTGTCTGAAGTTCAGATTAACTATGCTTCTGGTGCCTGGAGGGGGACATTTTTGATGTAAAACCTGGAAGTGTTTATACCAAAAGAGGTTATTACCTTTTAGGACTGATTGCTTGGCAATGAAAGAGAGGGTAGAAAATCAATAAAGTGACAAAAAGAAAATAGTCTACAAATGCAGTTTTACAGACATTTGAATTCCACATTATAAAATTATAAAATATTCTCCAGAGAGCTAGAAGGAACTTATTAAAGATTCTTCTCATTGAACTAACAAAAATTCTTAGGCTCATTGGCACCTTTGATCCCTTCTCCTGACCTCTCTGGAAATGGGAAACTACGTTCCCCAAATAAAATAAATAGAAAACATGGAGAAAGGAAAGAAACAAAAAGGGTAGCAACACTGCATTTATTTAAATATAAACCAAAAGCTTCCTTGGTAAGAGAACATAGGTACTAGCACCTGACGGACAGATACACGAGGCAGACCTTTCAGGGGTCACCTCTCTACACTGCTCATGGCAAAAACATCTGTCTTCCTCATTGTTGTGATCCCCAAATCTTGCATTTTCTACAGAAATGAGAATGCAGGTAACCTGGCACCTCAGGATGGATGTCTCCAGCCATACTACACAGGCATTGCTTTCACCTTGCAACCCATCTAGATAAGACTTACAGATTCCTGTCAACTCTGAAGCTTATGGGGATTTCTTCCTCTCCTCAAAGCCATTCCCCTTTCCTCAATGTGGCATTGAGTAGGACTTCAGAATAAGCCTAGATGGCTGAAAAATGATCTCATTATAGCACCAATAAAAAGAGTATATTTGGGTGGCACCCGTGGCTCAAAGGAGTAGAGCACTGGCCCCATATACTGGAGGTGGTGTGTTCAAACCCAGCCCCAGCCAAAAACTGTAAAAAAAAAAAAAAATGTATAGTTGAACAAGTGACAAGTGTACATGTAGAGATGAAAATGGTCTTAAATTATGTAAGTACACATACAATTAATGGCTAAAATTAATCTTTTAAATTCCACTCATCAAGTTCTTATTTATGTTTCTCTTTGGAGGGATAGCCATTTAAAACTGTATAAATACTCTACGCTTTTATGGTCATGATGAATATTTTAATACTGCAGGTTGCTTGATTTTGTTTCCCTGAAGGAAAAAAAAAAAAAAAACAACTTATGAAATCCAGATATTACATGGTTGTCTTGGGATATTAATGAAATAAGTGATTTGAATTAATATGTATTCTTCCTGGGGCAGGGGAATAATTAATATATTAGTAATCTTCTCTCTCTTTCCTACCTTGGCAGATGATAGCCGAGATGTATGCACACACAGGTAATGTGGCTCTGAAGCCATTAAAAAAAAAAAAATCTTTGTCAAACATCCTACTTTAGCCTCCTAATAGATTGTTCTTAAGCTTCACCCACTCCCCTCACAGTCTGTAATCCTTAATATGAACCATGACCACTGATGTCCTGTATCAGGAAAATTGGGATTTTAAGTATTTTTAACCTTTTATTTATTTTTTGGCTTAATTCAATTTATTTTGCTTATCATATCCCAAACTTAAAATGAATTGATTTCCATTAAGTAGGAAATTCTAACTATTTTTATTGAATAAATTATTTGATGCAAAAAAACAAAACCAAATAACCAAAACATGGAGTCCAAAATTTAGGGAAGAAATCATTGCTTATCATGATAAAATGTTGTCATTTGTTTAAAAGTGATATTAGGAAAACAATTATTTCAAAAATATTTTCTTTACAAATGTTGTATGTTTCAAATTACTGATCATGTAATAAGGGTCATATCTACCAGAATTCATCATATTAAAGTAATTCATTTTAGACGTCTGAGCTTCTATACTCAATATAGTTATTCCCGTTTTTTATAAAATTAGGCTTGAGTTGACATTTTTTTATAAATGATAGAGCATGCGTAAAATATATCTACACATTTTCAAAACAGAGTTGTATTACCAGGGAGGTAGAAAATGCTTGCAGGTCAGCATGACTACATCAAGAGAGCAGCTGCACTTAGCGGAGTACAGAGTTCAGCCAATCATATAAATGGTATATGTGTGGACAAGCACACACCTGGTGTATTCATCATACTGCTCCTTCTGAGAGAGAGCTCCTGCTCCTCCTGAGAGCGCTTTCTTGAATCCTTCAGCATGAGCCAGTAATATCACAAGAGATACTCAAGCTGTGGCATCTTCCCTAAAGCTAACCACTTTTTCATTAGCTGTTTTATAACTGTTGGTGACCTTATTAATAGTTCAGTTCTTGGTTACTTATGTCTTTTTGTTGTCTGGAGAATGGCTATATTAAGAACAGAAAAACAAATATAATTTCTTTTTTACCTTGAGACAAGGACAAATTTGAAAATGAAAGGAGATACCTTTAACAGTTCAGGGCAACTAGCATCAACAGAAAGGGTCCCAGGAACACAGGAATCTGAACTTCTGCTATCAAAGACCCACTTACATTTAAAATCCAGCTACATCCTATCATGGGACAGATCACTTTTATTCACAAAAGTGAATTTGGCTTCTTTCTATGCTCATGGCATTTTCCAGTTTGCAAGATTAGCTTACTTTATGTTTACTGCAGGACAGCTAGCCAATATGGCCTCTGGATTTATAAGTATTGGCTCTGAGCTCACAGGTGTCTTGTTTAGTAATAATAAGAAATATTTATGACCTTTTCTGTCAGATGTGGCAAGTTATTACCTGTAAATTGCCAGATGTGTTGTTTAAAGTTTCCAGATGGATCAGTGTTCAGCTGCTGTTACTATAATTTCACAGTATATACTGTCCTATCATTCTTGAGAAATATTTTCTTCCAGGTGGCAATTTCTTTCCTTATTCCTAAATTACAGAACCATTTTCGAGCAAGCAAATGAATGGTTTATTACAAGACTACAACTATAGTACTTACTAAAGGACTAAGAGGTGAAAAGAAATGCCCCACAGCCTTTTCTATTAGACCCACTTTTGCCCAAAGAACTGGAAGAACGGGGTCAAAAGCTAAGGTTAAAAACTATTCTTTTAATCCTCATTGCTGAGGGGCAATGCAGAACTGAACACTGAAGTTAAAGGTCATTGCTGTAGGCTGATTCCTCCTCATTCTTCAGGTCTCAGTGTAAGTGTCAGAGATACAGTAGTTCCTCTTATTCTCCAATGTGGCGCTCTCATTTCCTCTCTTGAAATAGACATCATCATTCAATTCCCAACATATAATTATTTATAGTCCTATGAACATTTATTTAGTTTAATTGCACACCATTTCTTAAGCCCCATGAAAGGCAAAGGGAGGGGTTAAAAACGAGGGACAGGACCCTAATTTGTTTGGTTTTCAAAATATAGTAGACCATGAGTAACATGTGTGACATGAATAAATCATTGACTGACTGGATAACTGCGCTGTTTATCAGAAAATCAAGGACTTTGTTACTTGTGACATTTCACTTTCCATTGTTACGGGGTTTTCAGGAGAACTTTATACAAAAATGTTTCTCTTTGATCCTGTCCTTCCACTTTTATTTTGATTATTTTGACATTAAGATTCTGAAAGTGGCGACTTTCAGAGCTACATATAATCAGAGTCATCTCTCAGATAATCAGGAACACTGAAGCCAAATATTAGAGCTATAGTCATACCTGTGGTCCATGTGGAAGAGAGTCTGGTGCTACTCTGGACTTAGTCCCCTGGTCACAGCTAACTGGACAGGAGCGACACATAGCCCATGAAGAAATTCATGAATACGTTTTCCAGTGGCCTTCATGGTGGCATAATGCCAAAGCTCTGCTTAAATAAGGAAGGTGGTGATTAAATGGAAAATCAGACAGGGGGAATGGACAACTTGGTTTCAATGGGAGAGTAAAGAGGACTAACTGATTGGTGCTGACATGAGCAGAAAAGCAATGAAATTCTGCTGCTGAGGGGGCTGATACAATAATCTCTTTACCAGAGCTCTTGAGGATCTGGGAGCCTGCAGCTCCTGTTCTTCATGGGAGGTCCAGATATTTGTATTTCACAAGGTTTCTCTGAGACCTGACCCGTGCGTGCCTGATGTATCCCTACAATAAATTTTCTATTGTTGAAATATCTTAAACGAATCTCTGTTTCTCATAAACAGGAGAACCTTGTATAATCCCAAGTAATATAAAATATACTCTAGAGTTATACTCGACCTAAAAATTATTTCTGTATCTTACATGGGAAAAATGACCTGTCAGACTTTATATGAAATCACACCATTTACAAAAGAAGTTTTGATGTTTTATCACTGGGATGGTTGGAAAATTACCACCCCATCCTGATTTCATCTCGGAGAAAGGCAAATTTCACTTTCCAGATTTAGTCAATGAACGAAGGAGAGCAACTCTCACTGCCCTTCTTTTTCCTCTTTTCTGCTGCTTTCTTCCCTCTATTCCTTTTCTTTCTTTTTCCTCCTCTTCCTCTTCTTCCTGCTCTTATCATTATCTTTCCCCCTTTTTTCCTCCTATTTGTCCTCCTCCTCCTCCCCTCTTGGTTCCTTCTTTCTTCTTTCCTTTCTCATTACAACTTAGAATAGTGATACTATTTTGCTTGGTCAACAGAATCTCAGGCTATCACTTGCAGCAATAACTAATCCAGAAAATGATGTAAACACGAAGTGATATTCAAGATTTGTTGCAGAGCACCTCAAATTCAGAAAACAGAGTTTAATATATGTGTTTCACATATGCCCTTGTGCATATTAACAATAACTAATTACTGAATATTCACTAAGTGTAATGAATTGAATTGAATTCATTATCATTTCATTTTTTACAAGCATAGCTTTGGTCTTTGATAGTATATTTGAAACAGCTTAACGCAATAAACATACTAGCAAAGAGAATCCCCATATATCTAATTTCCCAATACATACAAGAAATTACTCTGTAAAGAGGAATACATCAATGTCCTAAGGTAACTACTCTTTTTTTTTTTTATCACCATTATACTAACATTTAGAGACAAAGTTGAAAATTCAACACAGGAGAGATGTACAAGTTACCTTGCAAATTTATCTCTAATTGTAAGTAAGAATTAATTTTGAGGAATACTAGGAGGTCTCACAACAGACTTTAAACCTTATCTTTGTGTAATTACAATGACATAATTCCTGAAGCATCATTTAAAAATTTTATAAAAATATAATATCTTAAAATTTTTATCTTCAAGTTAATTAAAAAATAGTTTATTCTTTCTCTGGGTTAAGTACCAAAATTTCAAATCCATAGTTATAATGAAGTTAATCCTTTTATTTTCCATGAACTTCTAAATCAGTGGTGGATTCATGAAATGCTTATCTTCCCATGTGATGCATAATTATAGTCATCACACAAAGGGCTTTTTACCCAATTAAGTGAAAAATGTATCATCCCCCCTTCACTTATTTTTTGGGGGGGCAAAGGATATTCCCTAAACTTTATTTCTATACTATCAGCTATTATTTGTCAGAAGTTTCCAGGTTTCATTTTTCTACTAGTGTTTTGCTGACTAAATCAATTATTTGTAGTAGCAACATCAAGATTAAAGTTGAGTTGGGCTCCATTCTATTTAAGAATTTAATTTCAAAGGTAGGTTGGATTGGACTGTGCTATGTAGGAAATATTGTGCCATTGTGTATTGCATTCAGTTAAGCCGAAAATAAGAAAATAAAGCAAACAAAACCAAAACCCAAACCAAAACAAAACAAAACAAAAAATAGAAACAAACAACAACAACAAAAAAAACCTTTGTGACTCTTCCATATAGAAGTGTCAGTTCCTTTGGAGCCAAGGACCTGGCTTTGTACATCCTTTTCTTCACATCCTATTCTACATATCCTATTTTTGTATCCTGTTCTGCCCCCTACAAACCTTACTCCTGTGCAAGCCTGTGCTAGGACTGTGTGATAAACAACTACAGGAGTCTGAATTTTTCCAGAATGACCCATATTCATTCAATCTATTCTTCCTCTTCTTCCTGTATATCCCATAGAAAACAAGTGATCTATTATAAAATATATTAATAGATCAGATATCGGTCATTGCTTTATACCTTCTAAAGTGTTCTCATTAAAATTAAAATGAAATACTGAATCTTAATGTGGGATACAAGGCCTTACATCATCACTGCCTGTCTTCATCCTCATCGCCTACCAATCTTCTATGTTCATTCAACAAGCTCTAGCTTAGTAATTTCAAGAGACAGTGAAAATTGTCATTTTACAAAAATACATTTTAAAGTCTATTATTGTAACTTGAAATTACTAAGCATTTTTCTAGCTCAGAGAACGTTGTATTTTCTTTTATTTTTCTCTGATAGCTAACTCCAGACCTTTGCTTTGCTGGAACCATCTTATAACTCAGGTCTTGGTTAAAGTGCTACTTTTTAAAATTTTAAAATATTAAAGGGGCATGAATATTTTAGATTTTTTGTAAGGTTTCAGTCACAGCAGTAGGTATGCCCATCACCCAGATAGTGTTCATTGGACCCACTGGGTAGGCTTCTGCTCTGCCCATCCTCCCCTCTTCTCAGAGGGATTCAACTGGCTTTTATTTCCTTCTGTGCATGTACATAAGTGCTCATTGGTTAGTTCCAATTTGAAAGTGAGTACATGTGGTGTTTGCTTTTCCATTCTTGAGATACTTTACTGAGAACAGTAATTTTCAACTGGTGTGCTGCAAAAATTTTTAAAGTCAATAGAATTATTTTCAAAAGGAGTTCAAAGCACAGAAAGTATATATTTTTTTTTAACTCTTTTTTTGATCAACATAATTTAAGTGTGCCATGGAAGTTTAACAGTAGGTTCAAGTGTGCGAGAGATAAAAAGGGTTAAAAAACATTGGCTTAGAAGAATGGTCTCCAGTCCCATCTAGATTGTTGCAAAGGTAATAATGTATCTCATCTTATGGTTGAGCAATGCTCCATATACCATATTTTATTAATACACTCATGACTTAATTGCTGCTTACGTTGATTTTATATGTTTGCAGTAATGAATTGTGCTACAATGAACATTCAAGTGCCGGTGTCTTTTTGATGAAAAGTCTTCTTTTCCTTTAGGTAAGATACCCAACAGTGGATTGCTGGGTTGAATTGTAGGCCTACTTTTAGTTTTTGAGGAATCTTGACACTGTTTCTGTAAAGGTTGTACTAATTTGTGGTCCCCTCATCAGGATGTAAGCATTTCTTTTTTTCTGCATCCACACCAGCGTCTATGTTTTTGGACATTTTAATAAAAGCTATTCTAACTGGGGAAGAGTAATAGTTCACTGTGGCTTTAATTCACATTTCCCTGATAATTAGTGATGTTTAGCATTTTTTTCATATGCGTATTGGCCATTTTTCTTTCTTCTTTTGAGTAGTTTCTGTTCATGTCTTTAGCCTACTTTTTATTATAGTAAGGTTGTTTGTTTTTTCCTTGCCGATTTCCTTGAGTTCTTTGTAAATGCTGGATATTAATCCTTTATGGATGCATATCTTGTGAATATTTTTTCCATCCTGTAGATTGTTTACTTACTCTATTGATTGTTTCCTTAACAGAATCTTTTTGCTTTAATCAAATCTTCTATTAATTTTATTGTTGCCACCATTGACATTGGATTTTTAGTCATAAATTCTTGGCCAAGGTTGATATCTAAAAGAGTTTTTTCCATATTTTCCTCTAGAATTCTTAGAGTTTCATGCCTTAGATTTACATCTTTTATCTTACAGCTAGAAAATCCCAAAGATTCCAACAAGAGTCTCCTGGAATTGATAAATAAATTCAGCAAAGTCTCAAGTTACAAAATCAATGTACATAATCAGTAGCATTTCTATATTCTAATACCAGTCAAGTTGAAAATCAAATCAAGGCAAATATCATTCACAACAGCTACAATGAAAATAAAATAACTGCAGATATATTTAACCAAGGAAGTAAAAGGTCTCTACAAAGAGAACTAAAAATGTCTAAAAATTAAGTTTACAAATTTATCCTAGAAAGTGCTACATGCCTCATTGCTGAGTATTACTATGGTCACCTCCAAAATACTCCCCTTGGGAAGCTAGCACTGACATCAGCACCAAGTCCATTCTTCAAAGCAATTTTGGAAACCTTTTGCTGAAACAGCTATCAGAGCTATTATCCTATTATCCTTGATGTCCTGAATGTCATCAACATGTCTTTCTTTTAATATTTCTGTTATGTTTGGGTAAAGTCACTGGGACAAGATCAGGTGAGTAAGGAGGATGTTCCAATACAGTTATTTGTTTACTGGTACAAAACTTCCTCACAGACAGTGCTGTGTGAGTTGGTGCATTATTGTGATGCCAGAGCCATGAGTTGGAGAAAAGTTCAGGTCATTTTCATCTAATTTTTTCACCTAGTTTTTTAATTACTTCCAAATAGTAAACTTTATTAACTGTTTGTCCAGTTGGTACAAATTGATAATGAACCTTCTCTCCCTCTAATATCAAAACAGATTAGCAAAAGCTTTTTGACTCTTCATTTGGACTGGTGGTACTTTTTTGATTGTGAAGAATTGGCTGAATTCTGTTGTTCACTTTGATGTTTTGTTTCAGGGTCATACTGTTACACCCAAGTTTCACAACCAGTGATAATGCACCCCCAAACATCTATCATCTTGTCTCTTCAAAAAATCTTGGCAAACTTCAACTCTCCTTTGCTTTTGTACTAGACCATTTATGCACACATCTTTCTCATGCCAAGATTTTCAGTTATGATTTTCCTGTTTATCTGTGTTTACTTGATCTGTTATGGTTAGGATTAGGATTATATTTCACAGTCAACTGATACTTTTGATGCAGAATTTGACAAACTTTTGTAATGTTTCTGTCAGTTCTGATTACTACTGCCTGCCCTGACTTGTCTTCAGCAATGACACTTTCTTTCCTCTCAGAAAAAATGTTTGATCTATTTGTACATTGCTATTTTCTTCATGGCATTATCCCCTAAACTTGGCCTAACCTGTTCTTGATTTTACCTCCACTCTTTCAAGGTTACTAAGAAATTTAATGTTTCTTCATTGCTCTAATTCAAGCTCTAACATTCTCACAATAGCACACAAAAACACATAGCAATGAGGAACACCACTCAGCATGACACTACCACATGTTGACAAAAACACAGTTGTGAGTCACTGATGTACCACAGGTAATAGTCCTTACTGAGGTGTTTCCAAAGTGCTCCAACATAAGCCCATGGTAGCAGGTTTGCAAACTGAGTTGTCAGACCTCATCTATGAAACTCTGAAGAAAAAAAAAAAATGCATAGGGTAGAAATAAAAGGAAAAACCTATCTTGCTCATGGATAGATAGATCATCATTGTTAAAATATCCATACTACTCAAAGTGATTTACAAATTCAATGCAATCTCCATCAAATTATTATCATACTTCACAAAGTAGAAAAAAATAATTCTATGCTTTGATTGGTACCAGAAAAAAGCCTGAATAACCAAAACAATTGTAAGCAAAAAGAACAAATCTGGAGGCATCACATTACTCAGACTTCAAACTATATTACAAGGCCATAGTAACCCAAGCAGCATTGTAATGGCACAAAAATTGAGACATAGAAGAGTGGAACAGAACAGAGAATCCAGATATAAAACCATGTACCTATAATCGACTGATCTTCCACAAAGCAGACAACAACACATACTGCAGAAGAGAAGCCCTATTGGATAAACTGTGCTGGGAGAATCAGCCAGCCACATGCAGAAGGATGAAACAGAACCCTTGCTTCCCCCCAGTCAAATGTCACTTTTTCAAAGCATGTTTAAAATCTACACTAGACATCACTTTTAAGATTGACAACTTGGAATCTTTCTTCCTATTGTTGGGAGGGGCCCAAGCACATTCCCTATAATTTCTTCTATTCAGCACAGACTTGTAAGTATCAGCCAATGATTAAAAAAAAAAAAAGAAGAAGAAAAGTTGATAAGCACTGAAATGGATGAGAATAGAGAATAATATATTATTCACAGACCATGTACAGTACACATACAAAACCTAAATAATATAAAGATACAAATTGAAAAGGAATTTTCTAATATTACTGGGACACAAGGTTAATATATAAACATCAATTGCACTTAAGACTTCTTGATCGGGACTAAAATGAAATATTATAATTGAATGTCTCCATATTTTTTATTGTAGCCTAAGGGGACTGATTTTAGACTTTTTACCTCCATGATTACAAGACAATAAATTGGTGCTGTTTTAAACCATTAAGTCTATAGTACTTTTTTGTCACAGCAACAATAAAAAAAACTTATATTTTATAAGAAAGTTCCTTTTCTAGAAAGAATATCTCTGAATTCTTTATCTAAACCCCATCTCTGTCTCATCAACTTACTTCTCTTCATTGCATATATTACTGTCTTCAATCAATCATGTAATACATGCTTTTGTATACTTTTATATTGGTTTTCCCATCCTCCACAATAATAAACAGTCCTTAAGGGCAAACACTGAGAAGCACTGAATGAATGAATTCTCTCACCAGGGTGTTTACAATGCTTTTCTTTTTTTGAGACAGTCTCACTCTGTCACATGGGTAGAGTGCCATGGCATTATAGCTCATAGCAACCTCAAAATCTTGGGCTTAAGTGATCCTCTTGCCTCAGCCTCCCAAGTATCTGGGTATACAGGCACCCACCACAATGCCCAGCAATTTTTAGAGATGGGGTCTGACTCTTGCTTAGGCCGGTCTCTAACTCCTGGGCTCAGGCAATCTACACACCTCAGCCTCCTACAGTGCTAGGATTAAAGGCATGGGCCACTGCACTGCACTCAGCTGGATGTTTACAATTCTTGATTTCCTTTGGCCTTTACATCTCATATCATTATCACTTCTTCAAGTTCCTTTTCTGGGAACCTAGTGTCAGATTTCTCTTTGTATATCTGATATCTCATTAGTCCATAAACTCAACACAGTATATCCAAGTCAAGGATAAAGGTATCCTGAGGTATGTTTTTGTGGCTTGGCAACCTAACCAGAAGGGTCTAATTTTTGAATAATTTCCATTCATAAGAGTGAAAGGGATAATTGATCTGCTTTGTAATTATTTTCAATTGATCCAAAAGAATAAACTAGGTCATATCAAGGTCAATTTGTTCCCTATGTGGGAAGTATGTAGTTTGTAAAGGCTCTACTGGGACCAGCTTATAATAGCTTGCAAAAGCCAATTATTAAGTATTCAGGAATGTTGAAATCCATTTGCTAAAATGACATGATAGAAGTATTTGTTCTATAAAAACTGGCAAATGCTACAAATAAGAGCCTTTTCCCCCATAGAGATACAGTTTATCAGTCCAATCTGGAATATAATTCATTCTATAGCTATCTTCATTGTCAAAGTAAATATATTCTTTACCTCATGAAGTTGGTGATAGAACTTTTATTTTGTTGAGGATATATACATACCGTAAAATCTCACTATTATCTTTACAAAGTTTAGATCACCCATGGGACTCATTCTTAATACCACCTAAACAGTCTTGTAACGGGTTAGGGATAGGAGGAAGGGAATTAAAGTCCACCTTCTATATTAATCCTATAGGACTGCCCTTTGATGCTTGAGATACCAGCTCTGACATGAAGCATGTAGTATGGCAACAGTTACATAAGGTCAAGAAGCACACGACTTTAACTATTAAGTCCTGTTGCTTAAAGCAAAAGGACCCACAGTGCTTAGCTAATATCTCACGATAACTAGCCACCTTGGCATATTAATAAATCTGAGCTTGTGAATTACCCAGTTAGAAAGTGTCCTTGTTCATTCACTGTTCATATACAATGGCAAGAGCAGTGTTAAGAGATTGTCATAGTGTATAAGTACCATGGGAAAAGCTGGAATTCCACACATATGCTAAGGGAGACAGCTATGAGTTTCAGGGGAGTCTTCAAATTTCAAATATTCCTAGGGTATATCATAAATCAAGGCCAGCTGGTGTGCTGTTTTCAGCATTTCTCCTTTTTTCCAAGGCAAGCCTTCGTGAATCCCATTTGCAAATAAGGAAAGCTGTGGTCTCCAAATATCAATTCCTAATTTTCCACATGAAAAATCTGCATTTCAACACATGGGCTGCCAACCAGTCAACTGACCACAGTTGCAACCGTGACCCAGCATATCAGTGCAAACAATTGGGGATCTCAACAATAAGTGAGTCTAAGGCCCAATCTGGGAAAGTACTGAGATTTACAGTAGTTCCAGAAGTTGGATCTTCCCAGTTTTTGCCATTCCCTCTAATCCTAACATTGATTTTTTTTTCCTTCTGCTTTTCTATAGAGGACTGCTACCTATTCTATCTAAAAAGACATGTGCCAGCAAAGATCAAAGCTGAAGGCACTGTATTTCTGGTAGTGACTGGCTCTGAGGTCCAATTACTGCTCCACATTGTAGGTGCAGGGCTGACCTCTCCATCCAAACACATAATCCACGTGCAGGAGACCAGTCGTGGCACACTAACTCACCCCTGTCCTCATAGCACTTCTCACCATCCTCAACATCATTGGTACCAATAAACTCAGTTGAGTATGTGAACAAATAAATTTTCCCAAAAGGGAAGAAGGAATATTCTTTCATTTTTTGAATAGATTATTAGCATTGCCTCGCAAATAAAGTGAAATTAATCTCATTAAGGTCACTAGAATGTGAAGCTGTATCTGACCATATGTAGGAGTTTCTTTCTTATAATACATGAAGCTAAAGTAAATGTACTCACTCCCTTACACCTGTGTAATTGTGAACTTGTCCTTGAGTCTACTTTGCTGACAAAGTGTGGATATTTCCGGAGAACCCAGAGTGAACTTACATAGGAAGGAAAAACTATCAAATAGAAGGTATGAGGAAAAAATGGTATAGTGTCAGCTTAACTATAGCGTTGAGTCTTAGCATTACTCAGGGCAGACTCAACTGGTATAATTGGCAATTGAAAATTCATTTTTCATATGCTTGGGCCAAAGAAAACTGCATAGAAGAAGAAAACTGAATATGGGGCTCTGCCTCTATCATTTACCAAGCCTTGTAGAATTAAGCTAATCCTATAAATTATAGGGGTGTCACTTATTTCATCTTAAAAATCGAAATCTTAATATTTATCAAAAAGATGGTAATAAAAGAAAACTATTTAAAAATAATTCGGTAATATATTTTAAGATGTATTCATTAAGTGTAAGAATTTATAAAATATTTGCAAATGTTATTGTTTGCTGTAACTTTACTACACTCACATATTGTGTGAATTGTAAATATGGTATTATTACTACTGCAACTGAGAACAAAACAGCATAATAGTCTCACTTCAGAGTAGTCAGACTCACTTTCCCATCTGCAAGCTTGGCTTCCAGCAGCCAACTGTATCTACAACTTTCAGCTGGCCTCACTGTGGATCGTACCCATCAAGTGGATAGCTACTGGGAAGCCATTGTAAAAACAGTGAGTGGTGAGTGGTGCCTGTGGCTCAAAGGAGTAGGGCAGTGGCCCCATATACTGGAGGTGGTGGGTTCAAACCCAGCCCTAACCAAAAACTGCAAAAAAAAAAAAAAAAAAGCTGAGTGGAAAAACTGTCTGCTTTCCTTTTCAAATGTATTGTCCTTATGTACCTCAGTGCCACTGAAACTGTTAGAAATAATAAAAATACCAACATTGAAGAAATGTACTCATCTATCAATGTAAATATCATTCAACAATTCAGGCTTTTCAGGAAAATTTATGCACACACCCTGGGGGTTTGGGGGGATTCTCTTTTAATAATATCTTTAAGGATTCTAAAAAGAAAATTAGAGAATAGTGACCAGATCATATAAAATTCCATGCCAAATCGTGCCCACACATTTCATGAGCTTTTCTCTGACCTATAGCAGCTGCCTCTTCTCTTCATTTGCTCGACCACCTTTCTACATGGTATGAATGTAAAAATTGTAATGTTTAATATTATAAAGGACACAAGCACAAGATTCCCCACTGCCTTCTTATCTGAACACTGGACTCTGTGATGTTTTGAATATGAACTGTGGCTTTAAGGGGTTTTCAAGTTTAAGAAAAGGACAACTATGATTTTTAAAAACTGTTTGGATGACATAACATCTATGTACTTGGATGTATGCCTTTCAGGCCTATATTTCTTGATGTTGATTCTAGAGAAAAATACCTAACTGTATAACTGGTCTGCATAGCTTCATGCCAAAGAGTTATTTGGTTTCCCAAAGAAAATAGAATATGTATCTCAACTGACAATCATTTGCTTTTTGTTGGCAAAGGTGAACTGATAGATCTCCGTGTTTCAAAGGTGACTTCAAATGAAAGCACACCTGAATTCTTAAGTTTTGTCTTACACACCTCAAAAAAGACAGACATGTTTATCTCGGGACTGTTTTATTTATCATGCCCATAACTAGCTCATTAGAAAGCCCTGACCTTTTGACAATTGTTTTTAGGAGCAGAAATAAGTCCATCTATGTCAGAAGTTAATCTCAAAAAAAGTACCACACCCTGTTTGGGGAAATTTAACCTCAAAGATATTTTAACACAAGGGTGTGCCTGTAAATGGGCTTAACATACACAACTTAGTAAATTACACAGATAAGCTTTGAATAACATGCTTACTTTCTGTGTGAGTTCCAGCTATCTCAAAAAAAAGCATCATTATGAAGAAGATGTAGGCTCAGGTTATAGGATCAGGACTTTTTAAAAGAGTAAGAAATCCTTATGAAATAGTCTTCAGTTGATATAATATTTCCTGTTCCCAATTGTCCATCTCATTCTTTCTTTTTACCTGACCATTGATTTATTTTAGTTCTTGTGAAAAGTAAACAGCAAATATAAGGAATGACAGGAATTCAATCCATAATGGAAGCTGATTGGTCACCTGTCATATCCTGGGTTCAGAACAGACTCAAAATTGATTTCTCTGCATTACTGTATGGAGACATGATATTCTGGGCCAAAGGATAATTTTAAATTCCTTACTTTGCATTTCTTGCTTGTTTTATTTTAATTTTAACTATATACACTTCTGCCTTCTCCTACCAACTCTTTCATCTCTCACTAACCCTCTCTGACTGACTTCCTATGTACATAGTGACCCTGTTTAATTATTAACATGACTTACAAAGTTAAAAAGGAACAGGAAGGGTGATCAAAGTTCAACCAATCTATACATGGTACATTTCAGATTATACTCTAAGAAACTTTGAATGCAGTGCAGTTTTTAAAAATTATCTGTAAAAATGATAATTCTTAGGTAAAGTCTCCCTTGTCATTTACCTAACAATGGCAATCCATGTTAGCTAATGCTTTGTACCCTCAAAGAATCCTAAAGGATAAAAAATAAAAGAATAAAAAACTTAAAAATAAAAGTGATAATTCTTAATAAAGTAACTTAAAGAGCTAAAGAATTTATGAACACTGAGTGTGTAATCTATGCACACACATTATCAACTTCTAACTTAGATTATGATTCCAAAATGAAAATAATTACTCAAAACTGAAAAAATAAATACAACCAACATTAAAAGGAGAAACAGCAATGGGTGAGTATACAAAAGTAGAGGCCACAATCCTGCTTTAGATAATTATTTAAGAACTTCTAACAAAACTCTTAACCTTTTAAAAATTACAGTAGTAATAATAGTCTGTTGATCATAATGGTCCTTAGCAAAAGGAAAAAATAGAAGCTTGTACAAGACCAGGAAACAAATGGTTCGAGCATTCTGTTTATGGCCAAGAGCATTTTCGGACAATTTCATGTCTTTCCTTGTGAAAATCTTAACACAGTCTAGTCCCAATCTCCACTTTGAACACAACCATCTTTAAATAAATATTATTTTTAAAGGCATCATTAAAAAGCCTATTTCTTTATTTCATGAAATAAAGGAATAATTCACCATTCTGGAATGTTTGTGCATTCCCCTTCACTTTCTTGTCACCTGGGATAGGTAGAGGGGGTGATCTTGTTCCCTTCCAATATATTTTAATTTACACCTTTTTTTTCCTTTAGCCCCCTTAGAGTGACCTAATCTCTGACCCCAAGGGATATGCACAGCCACTATAGTTTATTCTCTCTGGGTCTAGGAATTGATAAAAATTAAAAGGAATTGTGTTCTTTCAACACAATGAGAAAAATCAATATAGGATTCATCCTATATATGCTATGTTACAATGTCAATTTAAAGTATAATATTTAGTAGCCTCTAAAAAAATCACTGCCTGGCTTAAAATGGCAAGATATTAATTCATGAGATTGTCTTCATCATATGTATACAAGCAAAACCCTAGAGAAAGGTTAGACTACTTTGAAAGTTTTATTAAATAATCCCTTCCTTGTCTAGTCATTGTAGTTTTCAAAATGCCAGTTTATCACAGTCATCAAATAAACGTGCAATAAAGGAATGTGACTCTGATGTCCCCTCTTTGATTGTAAAGGACTGTTTTAATGTGCATGAGCTTCATTAGGTGACCTTCAGTATTGAGTGCAGAGGTCTTCCTTACTTTCCCTTCATCTGAAAATGGAACCACCTCTACCTCCAACTTGCAGCCTCTCGCATTCTTCTCTTTCCCCTTATGTACTGACCCCAGAATTTTAAAAAGTGTACTCAAAAAGAAAGTTTATTTCACTCAAAAGAAGTGTGAAAAATTTGGAACAGAAGGTTATTTGACTATATCACATATAAGTCACTAACATCACTAGAAGAGGGTGTAGCCCTTGATGAGTCTAGAAAAAGTATCTAATTCTTTTGCACCCCTCCAATGCTTATTCATTCATATGGCAGCGTCCCTGTGACCTCCCTGCCTGAACTGACAGGTCCTGCTTTAACTGACTTCCTTTTTCTGAAAGCCTTTGCGAATGATATCTTCCTTCCTTAAAAAAAAAAAAAAAAAAAAAAAAAAGGAAAACAACAAAAATCCTCTGTGCTGTATGTCTTTGAAACATCACCCCACCCGGCCCCGACTTGTACTGTACCTTTTTGTTGACAGCACGTATAGCTCTGTGGCCAGATCTGTGGTCTGGTATAAATGATAGTTACAGAAAATTACTAGAATTGATCCTGGAGCTGAACCTTAGACCAGTAAAGTCCAATTTTCACTCCTAACCATTATAGCTCCCCCTGGTACAATTTTGCTCTTCAGTTTCTCTAAACTTCAGAGGGTCAGCCTAAGGCCAGGATGCTACATGACTACCCAAAGTGCAGCAATAATCAACCGTTTCCTCTCCGCCCTTCATGGCCTTAACTTCCCTTATCTTCAAATCTAATCAGAACAAGGGCTTATAAATCCTCCCTGAACTCTGAGACTAAAATTTTTGATCAATCTCTTCCTTTCCCAAGGATTTTTTTCCCATTTCCTTCTTAGGGGAGACCGTTAATTTAATTAGACTTTCAACTTATTTGAATTTTCTACTTCTTTCTACAAAAACAAATAGAACACACTTTGTCCAGTTCCTCTTCTTACTTTAGATAGTAGCTCATTCTGTGTTCACGGAGTTTTCACCAGCCCTTTGCAACTGTCACTGGCATTATTCTCACCTGTCCTTCGAAGCTGTCGGCAGAAGCTGCCTTGTTAATTTCAGCACATTTCCTTAGAGTCTCTTTGTTCTTTTTCTAAAACCATAACTGTTCTGCTGCATCTAGCCTATAATCCACTTTTTCCAGATTTTATTTTAATGTGAATATTGACCCAAAATCTCCAGGAAAAAAATGAAAATGTTAACTTTTTGTCTTTTTTTTGCCTCTTTGTCTTCTCCTATGGTCAGTACCCACCCCAAGCAAGAACTTTCAGTGCTATCATGTCATTGTTTTTAACACCATCCTTTCTTGTCACCCTCTCCATGTTTCCACCCTGCACAAACATACTCAGTCTCAAGCACACACAAATCCATACAAATAAATAATAAATGTGGAATAGGCAAAAATGGAAAAGCATTGAGTCAGAAACACTGAGGGCTGTAACTAGAAACTGGAGCAATAGAGAGAGAAATCTGATAGAGACCCAACAGAGAGAAAAGCTAGATTTTTAAAAAATGATTTAAATAATAAGAGCTAAGGTTATTAAACACACCATAATTCAATGTGTAAGGAATGGACATTGAGAGACCTCCACAGCCTGGTTTTGCTCTGTGAGCAAGCTGACACAGAGCCCGTGTCCATAACTTTGATATGTGTCCCCTCCTTAATCTGAGGCATTCACTGAGGATCTACTAAGTGAATGATTAAACATAATTTCCCTAACAATATGAATGCCAAATCAACTTAATCTTGTGAGTTCGAAGTGCAGACTACATAAGGAAAGCAAAATTCTGTGATCACAGAGTTCATCCTGCAGGCTGCTTAGAAAACAAGTATTAGCTTAGTTATATGCTGACGAGGTGGAATTGTGAGAGTCTGATCCTCTTCCTGCTGACATACCTAGTTAACTGAAACTTTCCGAAATGGAACCGTTTCTTCTTTTACTAAAATTGGAAAAATTGTTGATTTCCTAGTCTTCTTTAAAATTTTGCCCTGAAAGTTCTTCTGCCATGTGATATACAGCTATAAAGAAAATAAAACTGACAATTACACCATAGTAGGGTCATAAAATTATATAAACACAGAGAGATATATAACTCAGACTGTGACAGGACAAGACGAATGTGGGAAAGATTGTATAAAATTATAGTTCTTAGTTTAAGAAAAAAAAATGCTAGTTCAATCACAACAAAGGGAATTGAAATAACTGCATATAAACACGAATCTCTGATGTGTATTCAGAGACCTTTAATAGCTTAATTTTACTGAAGCATGGGGCGGGGTGTGTGTGTACGTCTGTGTGTGTGCACGCACATAAGGGATGGGGTAGTGAGGTAGCGAGACATTTGGAAGTGTTTTATAAATGTGGGAAAATTCATTTATTTTGTAGAAAAGAGGGATGATTTTTCACAGGGGTGTGGCATGATCAAATGTACCCTTTAGATAATAATTTGTCAGCAGATGGGAGTGCGAGCATTTTAACAACAGTGAAAACCTGTTAAGAACATTTTATAGTAATAGAGATGAGATAATAAGATTATGATTGAGGGATACGGCACTGGGGACAGAAGGATGGGTTACACAGGAGAGATATTTAAGACTGAATATAGTATGTTAGAGCTGAAACAACATAAGCCAATTCCCAGCTTGGCCATTCATTAGCAATATGATCCAAACAAGTTAATAACACTCTACAGACCTCAGTAGGGATAATAATACCATCCTAAAACTTATGGAATGAGATATTTAGGAATCATATATCAAGGAAGTTGTATGGTATAGGACCACAGATGCTCAGTAAATGATAGCCGTTTGAATCATGTGCGTGTATAAAATAATAAGATTTGGCCACTGATTAGATAGGGAAGTATAAAAGATGTAGAGATGTGGGATGAGTCTAAGTTTTGGGACCTGTGTTCATAGATGACTCCTGATCACATTTACAAAGAAAGGCAGTAAGAAGTATTAATAGAAACAGAAAGGTCCGCAAGAAAAAAATATTATAAGAATATTTTAAATTCCTCTAACTAAAACAATGTTGATATGAAAACCATATCTAGTCCTTGTTTTTCTTCATAACCATCTTCTTACAACCTTGTGTGTATTTTTGGTTAATAATATGGTACAGAAAGTACAGACTCTGTAGAAAGGATGTCTGGATTCAAATCCAGCTGCCTTGTTTACTAGCTGCGTGATTTCAGGCAAGTTTCTGTATTTCTCTACTACTCTACTTCCTCATATGTAAAATGGGAATACTGTAATAATAGTATCCATCCTAGAGAGTGGTTGCAAAAATAAAATAATGCAACATTTGTAAACACTTCCAATGGCAGGCTGCTCCTTGAAAGAACTGCAGACATATAAGATACTTTCTATTTTCATTAGTTGTTTGTTATCTCCCTAAAGAATGTGTTCCTGTTCTCAATCTCCTTTCTCCTATTTCTTTCTATAACTCTCTTGATTACAAAAAAAAAAAAAAAAAAGAAAGAGAGAGAGAGAGAGAGAAAGCGGGAGAAAAGAAGCTTAGTTAGGATCTAATAGAAGCCCTTACTATTGGTTAATATGACCTGTCAAGAGACATGATCTTTTTACAAAACAAATCCAATCTGAAGGATGGCGAGCACCACACACTTACGCATACCTACATAAGCATATCCGCTATGGGTGTATTATGGCCTCTGCACTTGACAAATGAAATTGTATATGCATAAGAGATTTACAAGGTAAATGTTGCTGAGATTCACAAGTGTTAGAATCCTCAAAAATGAAACATTCTCCTCCAAGAGATTTTTTTTTAATTTATTATAAATGTCTAATAAAAGAAAATTCTTATAAACCTAAATCAAAATGTCAACACTCTAAAAATAGGTCTGTGAACGATAAGGTTTGGCACAGAAACATCTATATAAATTTTTCAACACCTAAATATAGAATAGTTTAACTTTTGGTAAGTACGGTTGCATTAGTGAAGAGAGTTTTATGTTTTTAAAATTATGATAGCTAGGAGTTTTAAGAACCTCATAATTTATTGCTTCACAGAATATAACTTTTAAAAAAAACCACCTATTATGACTTATGTGGAAAATAACAGATTTGGAAGCCTATACTATAACTTATAGTAAGACAGTAAGTTACTTATTCTGATAAGGTTTCCCCTTTTAATAAGCATTCCTTTCTCTACACCTGTGGACAGAATTATAGTTCAGAGGGAGCCATGGTTAATTATGTCTTACAGCTAGAATGTTCATATTTTGACCAATAGACTGAATAGCAATTGATTCCAGGGTCCAGTGCCTGCATCTTTGGAACCACAACTTTCCAAGATGTGTCCACTGAACTTGATCAGGTTCTCTAGAGCATATTTAATAAGTGGTATTAGTTTAATATTTCAGTGATATTATCAACATTACTAGTACTATAGCAATTTGAAATTAGAATAGATGCAAATGGCAGGTCCTATTTATTAGATATTTAAAAGAAAAAACAAGCTGTGCATGACAACTAGACCATTTCAGCAATTCTTAGATATACATGTACATACACATTTGATATAGTTTTGTTCAAATGTATTAATGTTACTTGCATGGAAATTCTATTAGAATGTGGGCATTATTCCACGGTTGTGCTTTTTTTTTTTTCATATCAATGCTGTGTTTTTGAGAACTATTCAAACTTACATAGCTCATTCATTTAACTGCTATAATGCTTTTAAGAAAATCTTCACGTTACCTATAGGAGATTGAAAGTTTGAATGACAGTACGTTTCTCACCTGAAAGGACAGAGGCCAGAAGGGTGTAGCATAGGATTTTTCAAACACTGAAAAAGAGCTGTTAATCACCACTTTTTTGTAATGTCTACTCTTATATTCCACGGTTTTATAGTATATATGAATATGTTTCTGAATTCTATATATCATTGCTCTGAGTACCTTTTTCTGATTTAGTATAGCACAATTTTAATTATCTAGCTTTATAAAAAGAGTTGGTATCTGGAAAGCAATTCCCATTCTTTGCTTTTAATTTATTCCTAGATACTTTGGGACATTTATACTTTCATATATATTTTATAAGCAGTTTGTTAACTTCTACAAATGCTTGCTGGAAGTTTAACTACAAGAGTGATATTTTCAAGACAATAGATCTTTTTATTAATGAAAATTCTATATCTCCCCTTTAACTTAGGACATATCTTATACACTTCAATAATCACTATTACAGAGATTTTTCTCACTTTTAAATTTATTTCTATGTTTAATTTCTGTTTAGAGGACCTGTCCAGCTCTGGGAGAGGGGTGTTGAATTCACCTATTATGGTGTTACAGGATATCATATTGCTCAAACTGAGCAAGGTCTGTTTCAAGAATCTGGACCCATTTAAATTGGGTGCATAAATATTTAGAATTGAAATGTCTTCTTGTTGTATTTTTCCCTTGACCAATATGAAGTGACCATCATTGTCTTTTTTTGACTTTAGTTGCTTAAAATTCACATGTATATGAAAACAAGATCGCAACCCATCTTTTCTTCTGAATTCCATTTGCCTGAAAAATTGACCTCCAACCTTTCACTCTGACTTTTAATTTGTCTTTTGACATGAAGAAATTAAAAGATAAAGAATATACATTCTTCTCATCATCCCATGAAACTTTCTCCAAAATTGATCATATCCCAGGACACGAAACAAACCTCAACAGAATCAAAAGAATTGAAATTCTACCTTGCGTCTTCTCAGATCAAAAGGCACTAAAAGTGGAACTCAACTCCAATGGAAATGCTCAACCTCACACAGAGGCATGGAAGTTAAACAACCTTATGCTGAATGACAGTTGGGTGCGGGAAGAAATAAAACAGGAAATTGTTAACTTCCTTGAGTATAACAACAATGAAGACACAAGTTACCAAAATCTATGGGATACAGCAAAAGCAGTCCTGAGAGGAAAATTTATCTCTTTAGAAGCCTACATTCGAAAAACAGAAAGAGAGCACATCAACAAACTCA
>CAUYPK010095803.1:0-11003 GCA_963574355.1 Loris lydekkerianus | reverse complement strand
AATTTCGGCTCTTTGCCTCTTATCATTATTTTGTATACTGTGGCTCTTTGCCAAGTTTGGATTTTGTTATGCTGCTTCTGAGGAGGGACCTCTGAGGAGCGATCTCCGAGCGCGTAGTCGAACTTGTTCGCCACCCCTGTCTAGTGCTTTGAACCTCATCTTCTATTTTTCAATGCCTTATCTTTTGTTTGGAAAGCATAAATTGCCTCAAACTTCAAAAGTTACCTAGGAAATAGTAACTCAACAATCCCCGCTCCCAGGCCCCTGCTCACTGATCGTGCATTCCCTAGCCAAGCCAACTGTGTGTTCACAGTAGGTCAAAATAAATAAATAAATGCTAACCTGATAGTTAGCATTAAGCAAAAACTAAACAATTCAGGTCAGTTCTTTTATTCCACAAAATAAAATATATTATTCACTAGCATTTCCCTTCTTGCATAAAAAGAAAAAAAAATAAAAACAGATTTAGCAGTCAGGGAAGTACAAGGCATACTTGGCAAAGCGGTGGGTAACTGTTATTCTTTAAAATAAATAAATATTTTTCCCCTCCTCAGAATAGAATCACAAAGATCTTAACTCTTTTGAAGCTTCTACATATGTCTTGTAGCCATTAAAACATAGTTGGCTCATTCCAAAGAAAAAGGCATTTTCATGGGGTGACAGTCAGAAGTAGAGGCTATCAGGCTTTCTTTACCTTTTAACTTTAGGTTTGTTTCTTCTTCTTCTCTACATACTTGTTAGTTCTCTGAAACAAGAGAATCGCTTAACCAATTACTTTATCTTTAATGTGTTATCTTTAATGTGTAATTGGTTAAGCGATCATTAGTGTGGTTTTAAGAATCTGGAAATAAATGCCACTTACCAGCAGTAGCAGACCTGGTTTAATTACAGAACCATCAAAGGAAGTACAATAAAACTGTTTGGCAGCTATAAAGATTTTTCTTTTCTTCTGTGTTGTCTATTCAAAAGGCTTTTGCAACAGTTGTGACAGCTGCTGAGAAAATGGATGCAAATTCTACCATCTCAGAAGAAATGAATGAAATTATCCAGTATCCTTTTAAAATCATTTCTAAAGATGTTTTCCAACAACTTTATAAAGATCTACATTTTTCCAGATCTACATTAGAGATTTATAAAGATGTGTTCCAACAACTTTATTATTTGTTAATATAACTATACCATGTCAGAATAACTAAAATTTCTAAATCTTGATTTTGAATTTCTAAAATGAGATGAAGCCTAAAATTTTTGGTCTCCGATTTATATCAATATCCTTATTTAAAATTTACCAAAAATGAAAGTGTCATTATTGAACTATTTTTCTAATATACTTTTAGAAGTGGGGGCGGGGAGTGACTCTTATACTGTGTGAAGAATCAGATTTAGGTAAGCATTAAGTACTTCCCATTGAAGTCTTACTGACATGGATTCTGATTACATGTAATGTTGCCATTAAGGGTTATTTAATTTAGTGGTATATATTTGAACTGTCTACTTTCCCGAGTAATATTTGACATTGATATTTTAACCTCTTTTTGTCAAAAATACAGCATGTCCAAGCCAATTTCCTTAGCTAATACCTCCAGTGCTCGGTTTATTAGAGCTGTTTCTGAACTAGAGCTTCTAGGATTTATAAAACCTACCAAACAGAAGACTGACCATGTGGCCAGGCTAACGTGGGGAGGCTGCTGAAAAGCAGATGAGGAAGCCAGAGCTGTCTCACTCTCCTCAGAAGAGGGCAAGCGATCACATCTATCCACTAGAGGAGGCTATATCTGTGAGGAGAGAAATGTGTAATCCCTATGTGAGGCTTAACAAGAAAGTACCCTGCTCACTCCAAACAGGTGTATGTCAAAACATATTTAGAATACCTCTCACACATTATTGATGTTCTTTCCACAAAGTTATTATTAGTAAGTTATTCTTAAACATACAGTGTACAAATGTAATAAATTCCTGTACCCAGTAGTATAAATTATTTGCAGTTGGTTTAGCCATACTCATTCCTTCTCCCCAGTTTTTTGCACTGATACTCTTTTTAGTGTTTTGTACGGTAACTAATGTGAGTATTCTACAGGTATTTTTCCCTGGTGACTACACAGCTTCTAAAAATGCCTCTGCCTCCTGATTTCCTTTAGTCTTACAACTTTGAAAAGGTCCCAAGTTATTAGGCTTTATACTTAAAGGTAGTAAATATTTACTTATGGATGACCAAAACAAATCTCAAAGCCAGTAAGGCCTCTCCAGCTCTCATCCCAAACTTGTAAAACTCAGATGAAGAAAGAAAGGCCAAGGTGAAATGACAACTGGGTCTCTTCCATGGCAAGAACTCACCATGACCTAATGGAACAGATGCCCAAAGCTCATTATCTAATGTTCTTTTCCTAAGACAGTTTTGGGACTTATTTATATATTTAAGACTCCTCACTAACATACCAAAATTACCACACAAATGTGGAAAAAGTCCATGTCCAAAACAACTGTTTTGATGGGAAATCCTTAGTGGGAGAGAGTGTGTATATATGCATGTATACACGTGCATGTTAAGGACTTTAATGTACATATTAAATATCCTCTGTCTGAATTGTTTGGGACCAGCAGTTTGGATTTTGGAATATTTGCATTATAATTAACCATTCAACATCCCAAATCTGAAATGTTCCAATAAGCATTTCATTTGACCATCATTATCAGCACTTGGAATTTTGGAGCATTTCACATTTTGGGTGCTCACCCCAGCCTCCTTAATTCTACAGTATAAAAAGAGGTATTATTCTCTCTCAGCCTATATTATGAAAAAGAAAAAGAAAAAGGAGGTATTAATATAGGTTTAGAATAAAGAGTATCTTAGACCTCTGGCAATATGGTGGGCTGAGATGGGCTGCTCCCCACCCCCAAGCTCCCTTCTCCAAACACATAAAAATGCTAGATGAAATACATCCCCCAAACTGATTGTCAAGTGTTGCCAAGGCTAAAATAAAAAGAAGGGGAAACCCAACCTACAAAGAGTCAACTGTAAGTCAGAGCAGAAAGCACCTAGCCCTGCAGAGCTTTGAGAAAGGCTGGAGTAGCGGTAGTTAAGGTGGATTAAGTATTTTACCATCTTCATCTGAAAGATGCCAGGATTTTTTTTTTAGCAGAATGTAGATACCTGTGTATATGTACACAGGACTGTCAACATGAAAGTTCAGGAATGTGTTACGTGCAAACAAAAAACATTGCCTTAGAATCCATGTATAAAAGGTAGAGCCTGTCATACTAGGGGTACCTGAATGAGGGCTTGGACCATAGACTTTGCCAAATGAATTATGATCAAGGAAGTTTCTCTTATGTGAGAAATCATTCCATGACTTACCTTTACAGCAATTAGCTCAGAACTTTTTCTCAATACTCCAGTCATTCTCTTTCAGTCAGCCAACCATGTTTCATTTTTTTACAATGGTTGGTAAACATCTAGGGAAAGAATGTATAGATGATTTTAAGTATTTCCCACTTATTGCCCGTTTAAGTGAGGCCAGGGGAAAGTTTTTCAGCAGTCCTTGCTGTTAATGAGGACACCATCTATACATACAAGTGTTGCTTCCTTCAGATTTCAAATGATGCAGATGAGCACCAGTGTTTAGAGACCATTTCTTTAAACGATACTCACAGCAAGATGCTTATTACTCTATAAGGTACAAAGGAACTGGCCCTACACAGACCAGCAGGTTCACCTGTCTGAGGTCTGGGCTCACTGGGCAGGTTATGTCGCCCTGCCTGACTTTTGTAACCAAGATGCATGTCATGCACTGACCCACTTTGATTTTCCTTACTACCCACTTAAAGATGAAGTTCAAGAAAGTAGCAGGATAGAGCCTGCCCTGCTTTCATAGTGAGTACCCAAATGAGCTACAAAATCAGAACACGCAGCACCTTGGTGGTAACCAATAAGAACACAAAACATAAAATGTTAGTTCAGTTCTGTGTCCATTTTTTAATCTCAGAAACCCTCAACCAAAATGCTCTACAGAGTATTACGATTTACTGAATCTTTTAAGGAAATACTTAATCTGAAAACTGTGGATTGACCTAGTTTGAAATTCATTAAAACAACACTGAGCACATGCTGTGTGCCAGGCACTACTTTAGACACTTGTGACACATCAGTGAACAAAGATCTTTGCCTTCATTGCGTTCTTACAGGGTAAAATAGACAATTTGATATATTACAGAAAATAAGCAGGCTAAAGAAAACCAGGATGGGCTCCAGCTTGGGTTTTCCTACGTGAATGCTGGGTTTGGTTCGGCCTTCAGGAAAGCCTCTGTTCAGGTTCGGCTGCAGAATGTAGGCGTGTTCGGGAGTTGTCTACTATAAGGGAAGCAGCGGTGGCTGCCGCAGAGGACCGCAGCACAGGTCTGTGGCCTTGGGGTCGACAGGCTTGGGGCATTTCTCCTGCCTGTTGACGAAATAAAGGTTCTCTTCAGTGTGAAGACAAATGGGATTTCATGCACCTAATTGTTTTGAAGTTTTTACGCCAGGAATCTGTTACAAAACAGCAGTGAATTGATCTGTTTTTGGACTTGCATGCAGTACATCTCTGGGATGATAAAGGCTCAGCAAAAATCCATCAGGCTTTAAAAGAAGACATTCTTGAGTTTATTAAACAAGCACAAGTACTGAGCCATCAAGATGATACAGCTTTGCTAAAAGCATATATTGTTGAATGGCGAAAATTCTTTACATGATGTGATATTTTACTGAAACCTTTTTGTTAACTAGAGATTACTTTAATAGGTAAACAGGGCAGCAATAAAAAATCAAATGTGGGAGACAGTACTGTTCGAAAGCTTATGCTTGATACATGGAATGAGTCAATCTTTTCAAATATAAAGAACAGACTCCAAGATAATGCAGTGAAACTGGTACATGCTGAAAGACTGGGAGAAGCTTTTGATTCTCAGATGGTCATTGGAGTAAGAGAATCTTATGTTAATCTTTGTTCTAATCCTAATCATAAGCTTCAAATTTATAGGGACAATTTTGAGAAGGCATACTTGGATTCAACAGAGTTTTTATGGAATGCAGGCACCCTTGTATTTACAACAAAATAGTGTACAGAATTATATGAAATATATGCTAACTTAAAAAGAAAAACAAGCACTACGTTATTTAGAAACAAGACGAGAATGTAACTCTGTTGAAGCACTCATGGAATGCTGTGTAAATGCCCTGGTGACATCATTTAAGGAGACTATTAGCAAAATGCCAAGGCATGATCAAGCGAAATGAAACTGAAAAATTACATTTAATGTTTTCATTGATGGACAGAGTTTCCAATGGGATAGAGCCAATGTTGAAAGACTTGGAGGAACATATCATTAGCCTGGCAGATATGGTAGAAGCTGCTGAAACTATTACTGACTCTGAGAAATATGTAGAGCAGTTATTTACACTATTTAATAGATTTAGTAAATTCATCAAAGAATCTTTTCCAAATGATCCATGATTTCTTAGAGCAAGAGATAAGACTATAGTTGTTAATGATGCCACCATATTTAAACTTGAATTACCTTTGCAGCAGTAGTGGGTGGGACTGAAAACTCAGCCTGAATCCAAATGCCCTGAGCTGCTTGCCAATTACCATGACATGTTGCTAAGAAAAATACCATTAAGTAAAAAACTAACCTCTGAAGAAATTGAAGCTTAAAGAATTGCTTTTGGTACTTAAATATGTACAGAACAAAGATGTTTTTATGAGGTATCACAATGCTCATTTGACATGACGTCTTATATTAGACATCTCTGCTGATAGTGAAATTGAAGAAAATAGAGTGGCTAAGAGAAGTTGGTATGCCAGCAGATTATGTAAATAAGCTTGCTAGAATGTTTCAGGACATGAAAATATCTGAAGATTTGAACCAAGATTTTAAGAAATGCACAAAAGTAATAAATTGGCTTTACCAGCTGTTTCAGTTAATATAAAAATTCTGAATGACGGTGCCTGGTCAATAAGTTGTTAGAAAGTCTTTGTCTCACATCCTACTGAACTGGAGGACTTGATACCTGAAATAGAAGAATTCTACAAAACATAGCAGTAGAAAATTACATTGGCATCATCTTATGTCAAATGGAATTATAACATTTAAGAGTGAAGTAGGTTGGGTGGGCCTGTGGCTCAGTACGTAGGACGCTGGCCCCATATAACGAGAGTGATGGGTTCAAACCCAAGCCCAGCCAAATTTAACCAAAAAAAAAAAAAAAAAGCCAGGCGTTCTGGTGGGCGCCTATAGTCCCAGCTACTTGGGAGGCTGATGCAAGAGAATCACCTAAGTTCATGGCACCCTACCTAGGGCAGTAAAATGAGACTCTTAAAAAAAAGAATGAAGTAGGTCAATATGATTTGGAGGTAACCACGTTTCAGCTGTCTGTGTTGTTTGTATGGAACCAAAGACCTAGAGAGAAAAATCAGCTTTGACAATTTCAAACTTGCAACTGAACTCTGATGCTGAGCTTAGGAGGACTTTATGGTCTTCTGGGGCTTTCCGAAAGCTGAAATGGCAAGTTTAATTATATGAACCTTAAGTCAGCTCACCCAAAGACTTCACAAAAGGTACCGTCTTCTCAGTGAACCAGGAGTTCAGTTTAATAAAAAATGCAAAAGTTCAGAAAAGGGGTAAAATCAACTTGGACACTTGCAGCTCACAAGAGAAAAGGATGAGAGAAGAGAATAAAGGGATAGTGCAACTAAGAATATTAAGAACCCAGGAAGCTATCATCCAAATGATGAAAACGAGAAATTAGTAATGCTCAGCTATAGACTGAATTGGTAGAAATTTTGAAAAACACGTTCTTGCCACAAAAGAAAATGATAAAGAGCAGATAGAGCAGCTGATAGAGCACAAGTACATCCAAAGAGACGAGTCCGACATCAACACCTTCATCTACATGGCATGACCTTGAATACCATCAACAAGAGTGGTTGGGCAGAAAGTTTTAACAGTGCTGGAGAAAGGTTTATTTGGATTTTGCTTACATAAATAATCTCTGCCTTACCTTACAAAACAACTATTTTGCCAATCACGGTAGTTAGCATGGTGGCGTTCCCTTCATGTAGCACACTCTCTAACAGCATGTTGTTTTGTGGAGAAAGTTGCATTCATGAAGAGCCCTTTATGAACGTTTAAAAGTAAATTTGGCTTATACCCAATGGGAGAAATATAGTTGGGAAGGGTGTGGGTGGGGTTCTTGTTGCTTTATGTCTCTTTTTTCCTCTTAGAAAAATGTACTTGCACAAGGAAAGATTTTCAGATATTCATGCATTGAAAAAGTTATCTTTTGTTCTTAAAAAATGCAATTAAAACTAGAAATAGCAAAAAAAAAAAACAACCCAGGATTTCAGGCTGCAGTTTCAAACAGTGGTCAGAGCAGGCCTCACTGAGATGACAATTGAGCAAAAACTCCAAAGTGATAGAATTAAGTTTTGTGGGAGAAGAGCATTCTTGGTAAGTAATAGTAACACACCTTGTAAGGCAGAAGTAGGTGAGGGACATTGGAGGATTAGTAAAGGCAGTGTGGATAAGGCAGAGTGAGCAAGAGGAATTCAATAGGAATGGAACAAGGTCATCTGGGGCTTGTTAGAGTATTTTAAGGTCACTTTGAACAAGGCAGGAAGCTACTTCAGTAAGACATAAGACCTTCTAAGGATCACTCTGGTTGCTAGAACAGAAAACAGGAGAGACCACTGAAATAATCCGGCAGCTGTGATCTCTTAGACAAGAGTAAGAGTAGTGGAGATGGGGATATTCTAGGTGGAACCAAGATTAAGCGAAGGCGGTGAAGAGTCCAAGACTAGCTGAAAAACTGGAGGAAGGGAGTTGCCATGAAGTGACTGGGGATGACTGACTTGGTAGGAAAAAATAAGGTGTTTGCTTTAGGGCATTTTGAGATTAGTATCTAAGTGAGAGGTCACACAAGGAGGTGAATATAATCCAATTATATCCAATCTTAGAAGAGATTACCAAAAATTCTAAGAGCTGGCAAGGAGCTCAAGGATGAGGTCTGGGGCACGCCCTGTAGTGTCTTCAATGCAACTGTCAGCTGGACAATGTGGAAACCTTTGGTGATGTACTATGAAGACAAACAGGCATCACCGTCAGATGACCTAACAAGCATCCAAACTTAACAGTAACACTGGAAAATCTACACATCGTATGATGATGCTATTCTATATGGAAACCATAGCATCTCCTTGCATGCTCCACAAAAAGTTTAACCAGAAACGAATAACTTGAGACTAGGAAGTTGAAAGGGATAGAAATTAATGACATTACAAAAAAATAGTCAACACGGCCAAGAATTCTAGCCAAGAATCTTGATTTAATCTTGCTCTGGGGATTGGCATGGGGAAAAGCTGTTTTTTAAAAAAAAAACAACTCTGAGCTGAATAGTAAAAACATTTAGGGAGCAAGTGGGAAAATCTGAGGTTAAGGACTTTATGTTGGGCTTGGGGTACTGGGAACATAAAGCCACACGTTTAAATATGTCTACAGCTTTATTTGAAAGGTTAAATATATAAAGCAAATGTGGCAAAATATTAATAACTTCCACGTAAGTGGGACTATTCTTTCAACTTTTCTGTTTCAATTTTTCCCTAATAAAACAAGTTGGTGAAAAAAAGGAGAGGGTGATAAACTAGAGGAAGTTTAGAAAATCTTTGGGTTTTGCTGTAAAATAGCTGGAGAGGGATTTAAGATCAAAAGATTTTTAGTAACATCTTTATTATGCTTATGAGAATGATCTAGAGAAAAGAAAATGGATCCAGGAGAGCAGAGGACTGCCAGAGCTGCCCTTGAAAAGTGCTTCTGAAACTGGGGCAAATACAGAAGTGGAAAGGAAGACAATTAGGGTGCCTTAGCAAAAAACATCACTTGCTAACACCAATTACTGCATCATTTTGAAGTGAGGGAGGAACCCACATGGAGCAAAGACAGTCCTCTCCACTAGCTGCTAAGAGTCTTTGAAAATGCTCCAGGTGATACTGCTGATGCACTGTCTGCTTTATATATTTTTTGGCCTATGTAAGAACTTGACATGACTCTAAAATAGCTCCAGCATTTTAAGCCTCCAATGTTTTTCTCAAATTGCCTATTTTTCCTTTACAAAGAATTCTACATAGCTATGCATGTTTTTAGATCCACTGGACACATAATACAAAATAACCTAAGCACAGTACTCTCTCAGAACTGCCTTTTACTAAAAGATTAGGATGACTGCTAACATTTAATTCTGTAGATGTTTTTAATAAAACAACTTCAGGCATCCCCAAGTAGCAAATAGTCTTTTTGTTGAAATCATGTATGGTTAGTAATCAGCTACTGGGTCCAGGAAGTTGTACACATTAACTTCCTGGAACTATTTCACAGTACTATGTAAGCTATGACTTTTTGGAAAGATATGCAGACATTTAGCTGTGGAAGAAAACTATTCAATCACAGTTGGGAGTCTAGAATTAAAACTTGTGGCACCATTTAGGTTGCCAGAACTCTTTCCTTTTAGCATTATCTGACCTTAAGTATAAAAAAGCAGCTCTTTTATAAACTCAAATTTATGCGAAAATTCACACGTGGTTATCTAACAAAAGGTTCATTTTTCTGACCTAGCATTAAGGAATGACATGCATACACTAATCCTGCTCACACACCACCACAGTTCAACTTCTGGGGACGGTTCTGTCCCTTGGTACATCTGGCAATGAGCGGGGACAAACTGGATATCTTGAGGGGGTGATTACTAGTATCTAATGGTGGGGGGTCAGATGTGGTCAAGCACAGGAGCAGCCTCCACACCAAAGTGATCTGGTCTGAGTTGCCAGCAGTGCTGAGGTTGCTTACTTCAAAGAGTTATATTACCAAAGTTGAAAAAAATATTTTTCTTCTATTAATTAGGTCAATTATAAATGTATGTGTCCTGGGACATTTAGGATTGGCTTAATTAGTGCAATTGGCTTATCAGAATTCAGCAAAACTTTTTTTCCCTTCATTATAGGAAAGCTATGTTTGGAAACTTTACAGAAAGTGGGTTAAACTTGCTGAATCATGATTTTTGCATATTAAGTCCTTAAAAAAACGGATTGTCTGATAATCTTTGAGGTAAAAATTCTACGGCTGTTGAAACTGATTATCATTCTATTGTGTAGTAACAAAAGCAGCAAATTAGAATCAGTTCAGTTTTTGAAAGCATTCAAATCTTATGAGAAAGCTAACTTCACTGATTCCTGGAAAATGCTTACCATTAAAACACTGGTTTCATTCACATACTACACCCATCTGTACATTAAAAGCCAGCAGAATAGAAGTAAATGTTTTATTCTTCCAATTAAATTCCAGTACTACAAGGGTGGTAAAACAATGATACACTGGAAAAATGCAGCAATAAACATTTGTTTAAAAGACTGATAGAATAAATAAACTACCCCAAAAAGGGGGGGGAGGGATCATACAAACCCATTCTGAAACCCAAGAAGTCCTGGAATACAGAAATTCCCTCCTCCACTATTTCACAGGAAGCACTGCAGGCTATTCTTAATATTGTCCTGGGATTACATTCTAAAATTATTCACTGGTTACAGATTGGTTGTAGTACACAATTAAAATCACACTAACTTCATCTGAAGTGTCATTCTACGGTTTTATTTACACAACCAATGAAGGGCATGTTCTAGAATACCAGTTTTAATCCCTTTCAAACATATTAATGAGAAGCCATATTGTAATGATACAGCAAAACGAGGCCACTGGTATTAATACAGGTAGCAAAGGTCCATATCCAGGTGGTACTGACATCAGGGAAATTTCCAAAACCAGTTGGCTGCTGCCTAAGAGTGGTTGCCACTGACAAAAGCTTGAAGTAACCTGTTTTCACAGGGGGATATTGGCATTGCTGCATGTCATAATTGGGACCTCTTGCAACAATTCAACAAGGAACAGGCAGGCCACAAATGCAGAAAATGTGATTCATGAAACAT